>JAWZYU010001042.1:0-53000 GCA_038380435.1 Ryuthela nishihirai | reverse complement strand
ACTGTCTTAAACAAGAAACTTCGGATTTTCAGTGTCTCTAAATTAGAAATGTGTAAATTTCAGGTTTTAAAGTAGAGACTTAAATTTTACTGTTTCTAAGCTAGAAACTTGCGATTTGTAGTCTCTAAGCTACAAATTTTGAATTTCTACTATATCTAAACTATAAACTTCGGATTTCTAATGTCTCTTAGCTAAAATCTTCAGATTTTTCATGTTTTAGGGGTGATATTTTAGAAATATAGTGTGTCTAATCTGGAAACTTGGATATCTAGTGTCTCAAAGGTAGAACTTTGCAAAGTATAGTGTGTCTAACCAGATACTTGGGAATATTAAGTGTGTTTCCACATGGTCAAGCCCAATAGGAAATTTTTTCTCTGTGCGCCTGATACATCTGGTGTGGCTTTGGGGACTTTCCCGGGGGCCTGCACGTGGTGCATTGGCCGTGGGTTTGGGGACTTTCTCGGGGGCCTGCATCGAGCGTGGGTTTGGGGGCTTTCCCGGGGACCTGCGTCGAGCGTGGGTTTGGGGGCTTTCTCGGGGGCGTGCCGCGGGTTTGGGGGATTGTCGGGGGCTTGCGTCGGGCTGCAGGTTTGGGAGCGTTCCCCAGGGCGTGTGTCGGGTCTCGGGTTTGGGGCTTTCCCCGGGGCGTGCGTCGAGCCGCGGGTTTGGGAGCTTTCCCGGGGGTGTGCATTGAGCCGCGGGTTTGGAGGCTTTTCTGGGGGCCTGCTCGTGGTGCGTAGGGCGTGGGTTTGGGGGCTTTTCTGGGCGGCCTGTGTGTGGTGCGTCGCGTGATGGTTTGGGGAGTTTCCCGGGAGGCCTGCGCGTGGTGCGTCGGGTTCGGATTTGGGGCTTTCCGGGGCCTGCGCATGGTGCGTCGGGCGTGGGTTTGGTGTGTTTTCTGGGGACTTGCACGTGGTGCATTGGGCATGGGTTTGGGGGCTTTCCCGGGGGCCTGTGTGTGGCACGTTGGGTGCGGGTTTGGGAGGTTTCCCAGGGGCCTGTGCGTGTTGCATCGGGCGTGGGTTTGTGGGCCTTTCTAGGGGGCCTGCGTGTGATGCGTTGGGCGTGGATTTGGGGGCTTTCCCAGGGGCCTGCACGTTGTGTGTCGGGTGTGGGTTTGGGGGCTTTTCTGGGGCCTACATGTGGTGGGTCGGGCGTGGGTTTGGGGGGTTTTCTGGGGGCCTGCGCGTGGTGCATTGGGTGCGGGTTTGGGGGCTTTCCCAGGGGCCTGCGCGTGGTACATCTGGTGCGGCTTTGGGGACTTTCCTGGGGGCCTGCACGTCGTGCATTGGCCGTGGGTTTGGGGACTTTCTCGGGGGCCTGCATCGAGCGTGGGTTTGGGGGCTTTCCCGGGAACTGCGTCGAGCGTGGGTTTGGGGGCTTTCTCGGGGGCGTGCCGCGGGTTTGGGGGATTGTCGGGGGCTTGCGTCGGGCTGCAGGTTTGGGAGCGTTCCCCAGGGCGTGTGTCGGGTCTCGGGTTTGGGGCTTTCCCCGGGGCGTGCGTCGAGCCGCGGGTTTGGGAGCTTTCCCGGGGGTGTGCATTGAGCCGCGGGTTTGGAGGCTTTTCTGGGGGCCTGCTCGTGGTGCGTAGGGCGTGGGTTTGGGGGCTTTTCTGGGCGGCCTGTGTGTGGTGCGTCGCGTGATGGTTTGGGGAGTTTCCCGGGAGGCCTGCGCGTGGTGCGTCGGGTTCGGATTTGGGGCTTTCCGGGGCCTGCGCATGGTGCGTCGGGCGTGGGTTTGGTGTGTTTTCTGGGGACTTGCACGTGGTGCATTGGGCATGGGTTTGGGGGCTTTCCCGGGGGCCTGTGTGTGGCACGTTGGGTGCGGGTTTGGGAGGTTTCCCAGGGGCCTGTGCGTGTTGCATCGGGCGTGGGTTTGTGGGCCTTTCTAGGGGGCCTGCGTGTGATGCGTTGGGCGTGGATTTGGGGGCTTTCCCAGGGGCCTGCACGTTGTGTGTCGGGTGTGGGTTTGGGGGCTTTTCTGGGGCCTACATGTGGTGGGTCGGGCGTGGGTTTGGGGGGTTTTCTGGGGGCCTGCGCGTGGTGCATTGGGTGCGGGTTTGGGGGCTTTCCCAGGGGCCTGCGCGTGGTACATCTGGTGCGGCTTTGGGGACTTTCCTGGGGGCCTGCACGTCGTGCATTGGCCGTGGGTTTGGGGACTTTCTCGGGGGCCTGCATCGAGCGTGGGTTTGGGGGGTTTCCCGGGAACTGCGTCGAGCGTGGGTTTGGGGGCTTTCTCGGGGGCGTGCCGCGGGTTTGGGGGATTGTCGGGGGCTTGCGTCGGGCTGCAGGTTTGGGAGCGTTCCCCAGGGCGTGTGCCGGGTCTCGGGTTTGGGGCTTTCCCCGGGGCGTGCGTCGAGCCGCGGGTTTGGGAGCTTTCCCGGGGGTGTGCATTGAGCCGCGGGTTTGGAGGCTTTTCTGGGGGCCTGCTCGTGGTGCGTAGGGCGTGGGTTTGGGGGCTTTTCTGGGCGGCCTGTGTGTGGTGCGTCGCGTGATGGTTTGGGGAGTTTCCCGGGAGGCCTGCGCGTGGTGCGTCGGGTTCGGATTTGGGGCTTTCCGGGGCCTGCGCATGGTGCGTCGGGCGTGGGTTTGGTGTGTTTTCTGGGGACTTGCACGTGGTGCATTGGGCATGGGTTTGGGGGCTTTCCCGGGGGCCTGTGTGTGGCACGTTGGGTGCGGGTTTGGGAGGTTTCCCAGGGGCCTGTGCGTGTTGCATCGGGCGTGGGTTTGTGGGCCTTTCTAGGGGGCCTGCGTGTGATGCGTTGGGCGTGGATTTGGGGGCTTTCCCAGGGGCCTGCACGTTGTGTGTCGGGTGTGGGTTTGGGGGCTTTTCTGGGGCCTACATGTGGTGGGTCGGGCGTGGGTTTGGGGGGTTTTCTGGGGGCCTGCGCGTGGTGCATTGGGTGCGGGTTTGGGGGCTTTCCCAGGGGCCTGCGCGTGGTACATCTGGTGCGGCTTTGGGGACTTTCCTGGGGGCCTGCACGTCGTGCATTGGCCGTGGGTTTGGGGACTTTCTCGGGGGCCTGCATCGAGCGTGGGTTTGGGGGCTTTCCCGGGAACTGCGTCGAGCGTGGGTTTGGGGGCTTTCTCGGGGGCGTGCCGCGGGTTTGGGGGATTGTCGGGGGCTTGCGTCGGGCTGCAGGTTTGGGAGCGTTCCCCAGGGCGTGTGTCGGGTCTCGGGTTTGGGGCTTTCCCCGGGGCGTGCGTCGAGCCGCGGGTTTGGGAGCTTTCCCGGGGGTGTGCATTGAGCCGCGGGTTTGGAGGCTTTTCTGGGGGCCTGCTCGTGGTGCGTAGGGCGTGGGTTTGGGGGCTTTTCTGGGCGGCCTGTGTGTGGTGCGTCGCGTGATGGTTTGGGGAGTTTCCCGGGAGGCCTGCGCGTGGTGCGTCGGGTTCGGATTTGGGGCTTTCCGGGGCCTGCGCATGGTGCGTCGGGCGTGGGTTTGGTGTGTTTTCTGGGGACTTGCACGTGGTGCATTGGGCATGGGTTTGGGGGCTTTCCCGGGGGCCTGTGTGTGGCACGTTGGGTGCGGGTTTGGGAGGTTTCCCAGGGGCCTGTGCGTGTTGCATCGGGCGTGGGTTTGTGGGCCTTTCTAGGGGGCCTGCGTGTGATGCGTTGGGCGTGGATTTGGGGGCTTTCCCAGGGGCCTGCACGTTGTGTGTCGGGTGTGGGTTTGGGGGCTTTTCTGGGGCCTACATGTGGTGGGTCGGGCGTGGGTTTGGGGGGTTTTCTGGGGGCCTGCGCGTGGTGCATTGGGTGCGGGTTTGGGGGCTTTCCCAGGGGCCTGCGCGTGGTACATCTGGTGCGGCTTTGGGGACTTTCCTGGGGGCCTGCACGTCGTGCATTGGCCGTGGGTTTGGGGACTTTCTCGGGGGCCTGCATCGAGCGTGGGTTTGGGGGGTTTCCCGGGAACTGCGTCGAGCGTGGGTTTGGGGGCTTTCTCGGGGGCGTGCCGCGGGTTTGGGGGATTGTCGGGGGCTTGCGTCGGGCTGCAGGTTTGGGAGCGTTCCCCAGGGCGTGTGTCGGGTCTCGGGTTTGGGGCTTTCCCCGGGGCGTGCGTCGAGCCGCGGGTTTGGGAGCTTTCCCGGGGGTGTGCATTGAGCCGCGGGTTTGGAGGCTTTTCTGGGGGCCTGCTCGTGGTGCGTAGGGCGTGGGTTTGGGGGCTTTTCTGGGCGGCCTGTGTGTGGTGCGTCGCATGATGGTTTGGGGAGTTTCCCGGGAGGCCTGCGCGTGGTGCGTCGGGTTCGGATTTGGGGCTTTCCGGGGCCTGCGCATGGTGCGTCGGGCGTGGGTTTGGTGTGTTTTCTGGGGACTTGCACGTGGTGCATTGGGCATGGGTTTGGGGGCTTTCCCGGGGGCCTGTGTGTGGCACGTTGGGTGCGGGTTTGGGAGGTTTCCCAGGGGCCTGTGCGTGTTGCATCGGGCGTGGGTTTGTGGGCCTTTCTAGGGGGCCTGCGTGTGATGCGTTGGGCGTGGATTTGGGGGCTTTCCCAGGGGCCTGCACGTTGTGTGTCGGGTGTGGGTTTGGGGGCTTTTCTGGGGCCTACATGTGGTGGGTCGGGCGTGGGTTTGGGGGGTTTTCTGGGGGCCTGCGCGTGGTGCATTGGGTGCGGGTTTGGGGGCTTTCCCAGGGGCCTGCGCGTGGTACATCTGGTGCGGCTTTGGGGACTTTCCTGGGGGCCTGCACGTCGTGCATTGGCCGTGGGTTTGGGGACTTTCTCGGGGGCCTGCATCGAGCGTGGGTTTGGGGGCTTTCCCGGGAACTGCGTCGAGCGTGGGTTTGGGGGCTTTCTCGGGGGCGTGCCGCGGGTTTGGGGGATTGTCGGGGGCTTGCGTCGGGCTGCAGGTTTGGGAGCGTTCCCCAGGGCGTGTGTCGGGTCTCGGGTTTGGGGCTTTCCCCGGGGCGTGCGTCGAGCCGCGGGTTTGGGAGCTTTCCCGGGGGTGTGCATTGAGCCGCGGGTTTGGAGGCTTTTCTGGGGGCCTGCTCGTGGTGCGTAGGGCGTGGGTTTGGGGGCTTTTCTGGGCGGCCTGTGTGTGGTGCGTCGCGTGATGGTTTGGGGAGTTTCCCGGGAGGCCTGCGCGTGGTGCGTCGGGTTCGGATTTGGGGCTTTCCGGGGCCTGCGCATGGTGCGTCGGGCGTGGGTTTGGTGTGTTTTCTGGGGACTTGCACGTGGTGCATTGGGCATGGGTTTGGGGGCTTTCCCGGGGGCCTGTGTGTGGCACGTTGGGTGCGGGTTTGGGAGGTTTCCCAGGGGCCTGTGCGTGTTGCATCGGGCGTGGGTTTGTGGGCCTTTCTAGGGGGCCTGCGTGTGATGCGTTGGGCGTGGATTTGGGGGCTTTCCCAGGGGCCTGCACGTTGTGTGTCGGGTGTGGGTTTGGGGGCTTTTCTGGGGCCTACATGTGGTGGGTCGGGCGTGGGTTTGGGGGGTTTTCTGGGGGCCTGCGCGTGGTGCATTGGGTGCGGGTTTGGGGGCTTTCCCAGGGGCCTGCGCGTGGTACATCTGGTGCGGCTTTGGGGACTTTCCTGGGGGCCTGCACGTCGTGCATTGGCCGTGGGTTTGGGGACTTTCTCGGGGGCCTGCATCGAGCGTGGGTTTGGGGGCTTTCCCGGGAACTGCGTCGAGCGTGGGTTTGGGGGCTTTCTCGGGGGCGTGCCGCGGGTTTGGGGGATTGTCGGGGGCTTGCGTCGGGCTGCAGGTTTGGGAGCGTTCCCCAGGGCGTGTGTCGGGTCTCGGGTTTGGGGCTTTCCCCGGGGCGTGCGTCGAGCCGCGGGTTTGGGAGCTTTCCCGGGGGTGTGCATTGAGCCGCGGGTTTGGAGGCTTTTCTGGGGGCCTGCTCGTGGTGCGTAGGGCGTGGGTTTGGGGGCTTTTCTGGGCGGCCTGTGTGTGGTGCGTCGCGTGATGGTTTGGGGAGTTTCCCGGGAGGCCTGCGCGTGGTGCGTCGGGTTCGGATTTGGGGCTTTCCGGGGCCTGCGCATGGTGCGTCGGGCGTGGGTTTGGTGTGTTTTCTGGGGACTTGCACGTGGTGCATTGGGCATGGGTTTGGGGGCTTTCCCGGGGGCCTGTGTGTGGCACGTTGGGTGCGGGTTTGGGAGGTTTCCCAGGGGCCTGTGCGTGTTGCATCGGGCGTGGGTTTGTGGGCCTTTCTAGGGGGCCTGCGTGTGATGCGTTGGGCGTGGATTTGGGGGCTTTCCCAGGGGCCTGCACGTTGTGTGTCGGGTGTGGGTTTGGGGGCTTTTCTGGGGCCTACATGTGGTGGGTCGGGCGTGGGTTTGGGGGGTTTTCTGGGGGCCTGCGCGTGGTGCATTGGGTGCGGGTTTGGGGCTTTCCCAGGGGCCTGCGCGTGGTACATCTGGTGCGGCTTTGGGGACTTTCCTGGGGGCCTGCACGTCGTGCATTGGCCGTGGGTTTGGGGACTTTCTCGGGGGCCTGCATCGAGCGTGGGTTTGGGGGCTTTCCCGGGAACTGCGTCGAGCGTGGGTTTGGGGGCTTTCTCGGGGGCGTGCCGCGGGTTTGGGGGATTGTCGGGGGCTTGCGTCGGGCTGCAGGTTTGGGAGCGTTCCCCAGGGCGTGTGTCGGGTCTCGGGTTTGGGGCTTTCCCCGGGGCGTGCGTCGAGCCGCGGGTTTGGGAGCTTTCCCGGGGGTGTGCATTGAGCCGCGGGTTTGGAGGCTTTTCTGGGGGCCTGCTCGTGGTGCGTAGGGCGTGGGTTTGGGGGCTTTTCTGGGCGGCCTGTGTGTGGTGCGTCGCGTGATGGTTTGGGGAGTTTCCCGGGAGGCCTGCGCGTGGTGCGTCGGGTTCGGATTTGGGGCTTTCCGGGGCCTGCGCATGGTGCGTCGGGCGTGGGTTTGGTGTGTTTTCTGGGGACTTGCACGTGGTGCATTGGGCATGGGTTTGGGGGCTTTCCCGGGGGCCTGTGTGTGGCACGTTGGGTGCGGGTTTGGGAGGTTTCCCAGGGGCCTGTGCGTGTTGCATCGGGCGTGGGTTTGTGGGCCTTTCTAGGGGGCCTGCGTGTGATGCGTTGGGCGTGGATTTGGGGGCTTTCCCAGGGGCCTGCACGTTGTGTGTCGGGTGTGGGTTTGGGGGCTTTTCTGGGGCCTACATGTGGTGGGTCGGGCGTGGGTTTGGGGGGTTTTCTGGGGGCCTGCGCGTGGTGCATTGGGTGCGGGTTTGGGGGCTTTCCCAGGGGCCTGCGCGTGGTACATCTGGTGCGGCTTTGGGGACTTTCCTGGGGGCCTGCACGTCGTGCATTGGCCGTGGGTTTGGGGACTTTCTCGGGGGCCTGCATCGAGCGTGGGTTTGGGGGCTTTCCCGGGAACTGCGTCGAGCGTGGGTTTGGGGGCTTTCTCGGGGGCGTGCCGCGGGTTTGGGGGATTGTCGGGGGCTTGCGTCGGGCTGCAGGTTTGGGAGCGTTCCCCAGGGCGTGTGTCGGGTCTCGGGTTTGGGGCTTTCCCCGGGGCGTGCGTCGAGCCGCGGGTTTGGGAGCTTTCCCGGGGGTGTGCATTGAGCCGCGGGTTTGGAGGCTTTTCTGGGGGCCTGCTCGTGGTGCGTAGGGCGTGGGTTTGGGGGCTTTTCTGGGCGGCCTGTGTGTGGTGCGTCGCGTGATGGTTTGGGGAGTTTCCCGGGAGGCCTGCGCGTGGTGCGTCGGGTTCGGATTTGGGGCTTTCCGGGGCCTGCGCATGGTGCGTCGGGCGTGGGTTTGGTGTGTTTTCTGGGGACTTGCACGTGGTGCATTGGGCATGGGTTTGGGGGCTTTCCCGGGGGCCTGTGTGTGGCACGTTGGGTGCGGGTTTGGGAGGTTTCCCAGGGGCCTGTGCGTGTTGCATCGGGCGTGGGTTTGTGGGCCTTTCTAGGGGGCCTGCGTGTGATGCGTTGGGCGTGGATTTGGGGGCTTTCCCAGGGGCCTGCACGTTGTGTGTCGGGTGTGGGTTTGGGGGCTTTTCTGGGGCCTACATGTGGTGGGTCGGGCGTGGGTTTGGTTGGTTTTCTGGGGGCCTGCGCGTGGTGCATTGGGTGCGGGTTTGGGGGCTTTCCCAGGGGCCTGCGCGTGGTACATCTGGTGCGGCTTTGGGGACTTTCCTGGGGGCCTGCACGTCGTGCATTGGCCGTGGGTTTGGGGACTTTCTCGGGGGCCTGCATCGAGCGTGGGTTTGGGGGCTTTCCCGGGAACTGCGTCGAGCGTGGGTTTGGGGGCTTTCTCGGGGGCGTGCCGCGGGTTTGGGGGATTGTCGGGGGCTTGCGTCGGGCTGCAGGTTTGGGAGCGTTCCCCAGGGCGTGTGTCGGGTCTCGGGTTTGGGGCTTTCCCCGGGGCGTGCGTCGAGCCGCGGGTTTGGGAGCTTTCCCGGGGGTGTGCATTGAGCCGCGGGTTTGGAGGCTTTTCTGGGGGCCTGCTCGTGGTGCGTAGGGCGTGGGTTTGGGGGCTTTTCTGGGCGGCCTGTGTGTGGTGCGTCGCGTGATGGTTTGGGGAGTTTCCCGGGAGGCCTGCGCGTGGTGCGTCGGGTTCGGATTTGGGGCTTTCCGGGGCCTGCGCATGGTGCGTCGGGCGTGGGTTTGGTGTGTTTTCTGGGGACTTGCACGTGGTGCATTGGGCATGGGTTTGGGGGCTTTCCCGGGGGCCTGTGTGTGGCACGTTGGGTGCGGGTTTGGGAGGTTTCCCAGGGGCCTGTGCGTGTTGCATCGGGCGTGGGTTTGTGGGCCTTTCTAGGGGGCCTGCGTGTGATGCGTTGGGCGTGGATTTGGGGGCTTTCCCAGGGGCCTGCACGTTGTGTGTCGGGTGTGGGTTTGGGGGCTTTTCTGGGGCCTACATGTGGTGGGTCGGGCGTGGGTTTGGGGGGTTTTCTGGGGGCCTGCGCGTGGTGCATTGGGTGCGGGTTTGGGGGCTTTCCCAGGGGCCTGCGCGTGGTACATCTGGTGCGGCTTTGGGGACTTTCCTGGGGGCCTGCACGTCGTGCATTGGCCGTGGGTTTGGGGACTTTCTCGGGGGCCTGCATCGAGCGTGGGTTTGGGGGCTTTCCCGGGAACTGCGTCGAGCGTGGGTTTGGGGGCTTTCTCGGGGGCGTGCCGCGGGTTTGGGGGATTGTCGGGGGCTTGCGTCGGGCTGCAGGTTTGGGAGCGTTCCCCAGGGCGTGTGTCGGGTCTCGGGTTTGGGGCTTTCCCCGGGGCGTGCGTCGAGCCGCGGGTTTGGGAGCTTTCCCGGGGGTGTGCATTGAGCCGCGGGTTTGGAGGCTTTTCTGGGGGCCTGCTCGTGGTGCGTAGGGCGTGGGTTTGGGGGCTTTTCTGGGCGGCCTGTGTGTGGTGCGTCGCGTGATGGTTTGGGGAGTTTCCCGGGAGGCCTGCGCGTGGTGCGTCGGGTTCGGATTTGGGGCTTTCCGGGGCCTGCGCATGGTGCGTCGGGCGTGGGTTTGGTGTGTTTTCTGGGGACTTGCACGTGGTGCATTGGGCATGGGTTTGGGGGCTTTCCCGGGGGCCTGTGTGTGGCACGTTGGGTGCGGGTTTGGGAGGTTTCCCAGGGGCCTGTGCGTGTTGCATCGGGCGTGGGTTTGTGGGCCTTTCTAGGGGGCCTGCGTGTGATGCGTTGGGCGTGGATTTGGGGGCTTTCCCAGGGGCCTGCACGTTGTGTGTCGGGTGTGGGTTTGGGGGCTTTTCTGGGGCCTACATGTGGTGGGTCGGGCGTGGGTTTGGGGGGTTTTCTGGGGGCCTGCGCGTGGTGCATTGGGTGCGGGTTTGGGGGCTTTCCCAGGGGCCTGCGCGTGGTACATCTGGTGCGGCTTTGGGGACTTTCCTGGGGGCCTGCACGTCGTGCATTGGCCGTGGGTTTGGGGACTTTCTCGGGGGCCTGCATCGAGCGTGGGTTTGGGGGGTTTCCCGGGAACTGCGTCGAGCGTGGGTTTGGGGGCTTTCTCGGGGGCGTGCCGCGGGTTTGGGGGATTGTCGGGGGCTTGCGTCGGGCTGCAGGTTTGGGAGCGTTCCCCAGGGCGTGTGTCGGGTCTCGGGTTTGGGGCTTTCCCCGGGGCGTGCGTCGAGCCGCGGGTTTGGGAGCTTTCCCGGGGGTGTGCATTGAGCCGCGGGTTTGGAGGCTTTTCTGGGGGCCTGCTCGTGGTGCGTAGGGCGTGGGTTTGGGGGCTTTTCTGGGCGGCCTGTGTGTGGTGCGTCGCGTGATGGTTTGGGGAGTTTCCCGGGAGGCCTGCGCGTGGTGCGTCGGGTTCGGATTTGGGGCTTTCCGGGGCCTGCGCATGGTGCGTCGGGCGTGGGTTTGGTGTGTTTTCTGGGGACTTGCACGTGGTGCATTGGGCATGGGTTTGGGGGCTTTCCCGGGGGCCTGTGTGTGGCACGTTGGGTGCGGGTTTGGGAGGTTTCCCAGGGGCCTGTGCGTGTTGCATCGGGCGTGGGTTTGTGGGCCTTTCTAGGGGGCCTGCGTGTGATGCGTTGGGCGTGGATTTGGGGGCTTTCCCAGGGGCCTGCACGTTGTGTGTCGGGTGTGGGTTTGGGGGCTTTTCTGGGGCCTACATGTGGTGGGTCGGGCGTGGGTTTGGGGGGTTTTCTGGGGGCCTGCGCGTGGTGCATTGGGTGCGGGTTTGGGGGCTTTCCCAGGGGCCTGCGCGTGGTACATCTGGTGCGGCTTTGGGGACTTTCCTGGGGGCCTGCACGTCGTGCATTGGCCGTGGGTTTGGGGACTTTCTCGGGGGCCTGCATCGAGCGTGGGTTTGGGGGGTTTCCCGGGAACTGCGTCGAGCGTGGGTTTGGGGGCTTTCTCGGGGGCGTGCCGCGGGTTTGGGGGATTGTCGGGGGCTTGCGTCGGGCTGCAGGTTTGGGAGCGTTCCCCAGGGCGTGTGTCGGGTCTCGGGTTTGGGGCTTTCCCCGGGGCGTGCGTCGAGCCGCGGGTTTGGGAGCTTTCCCGGGGGTGTGCATTGAGCCGCGGGTTTGGAGGCTTTTCTGGGGGCCTGCTCGTGGTGCGTAGGGCGTGGGTTTGGGGGCTTTTCTGGGCGGCCTGTGTGTGGTGCGTCGCGTGATGGTTTGGGGAGTTTCCCGGGAGGCCTGCGCGTGGTGCGTCGGGTTCGGATTTGGGGCTTTCCGGGGCCTGCGCATGGTGCGTCGGGCGTGGGTTTGGTGTGTTTTCTGGGGACTTGCACGTGGTGCATTGGGCATGGGTTTGGGGGCTTTCCCGGGGGCCTGTGTGTGGCACGTTGGGTGCGGGTTTGGGAGGTTTCCCAGGGGCCTGTGCGTGTTGCATCGGGCGTGGGTTTGTGGGCCTTTCTAGGGGGCCTGCGTGTGATGCGTTGGGCGTGGATTTGGGGGCTTTCCCAGGGGCCTGCACGTTGTGTGTCGGGTGTGGGTTTGGGGGCTTTTCTGGGGCCTACATGTGGTGGGTCGGGCGTGGGTTTGGGGGGTTTTCTGGGGGCCTGCGCGTGGTGCATTGGGTGCGGGTTTGGGGGCTTTCCCAGGGGCCTGCGCGTGGTACATCTGGTGCGGCTTTGGGGACTTTCCTGGGGGCCTGCACGTCGTGCATTGGCCGTGGGTTTGGGGACTTTCTCGGGGGCCTGCATCGAGCGTGGGTTTGGGGGGTTTCCCGGGAACTGCGTCGAGCGTGGGTTTGGGGGCTTTCTCGGGGGCGTGCCGCGGGTTTGGGGGATTGTCGGGGGCTTGCGTCGGGCTGCAGGTTTGGGAGCGTTCCCCAGGGCGTGTGTCGGGTCTCGGGTTTGGGGCTTTCCCCGGGGCGTGCGTCGAGCCGCGGGTTTGGGAGCTTTCCCGGGGGTGTGCATTGAGCCGCGGGTTTGGAGGCTTTTCTGGGGGCCTGCTCGTGGTGCGTAGGGCGTGGGTTTGGGGGCTTTTCTGGGCGGCCTGTGTGTGGTGCGTCGCGTGATGGTTTGGGGAGTTTCCCGGGAGGCCTGCGCGTGGTGCGTCGGGTTCGGATTTGGGGCTTTCCGGGGCCTGCGCATGGTGCGTCGGGCGTGGGTTTGGTGTGTTTTCTGGGGACTTGCACGTGGTGCATTGGGCATGGGTTTGGGGGCTTTCCCGGGGGCCTGTGTGTGGCACGTTGGGTGCGGGTTTGGGAGGTTTCCCAGGGGCCTGTGCGTGTTGCATCGGGCGTGGGTTTGTGGGCCTTTCTAGGGGGCCTGCGTGTGATGCGTTGGGCGTGGATTTGGGGGCTTTCCCAGGGGCCTGCACGTTGTGTGTCGGGTGTGGGTTTGGGGGCTTTTCTGGGGCCTACATGTGGTGGGTCGGGCGTGGGTTTGGGGGGTTTTCTGGGGGCCTGCGCGTGGTGCATTGGGTGCGGGTTTGGGGGCTTTCCCAGGGGCCTGCGCGTGGTACATCTGGTGCGGCTTTGGGGACTTTCCTGGGGGCCTGCACGTCGTGCATTGGCCGTGGGTTTGGGGACTTTCTCGGGGGCCTGCATCGAGCGTGGGTTTGGGGGCTTTCCCGGGAACTGCGTCGAGCGTGGGTTTGGGGGCTTTCTCGGGGGCGTGCCGCGGGTTTGGGGGATTGTCGGGGGCTTGCGTCGGGCTGCAGGTTTGGGAGCGTTCCCCAGGGCGTGTGTCGGGTCTCGGGTTTGGGGCTTTCCCCGGGGCGTGCGTCGAGCCGCGGGTTTGGGAGCTTTCCCGGGGGTGTGCATTGAGCCGCGGGTTTGGAGGCTTTTCTGGGGGCCTGCTCGTGGTGCGTAGGGCGTGGGTTTGGGGGCTTTTCTGGGCGGCCTGTGTGTGGTGCGTCGCGTGATGGTTTGGGGAGTTTCCCGGGAGGCCTGCGCGTGGTGCGTCGGGTTCGGATTTGGGGCTTTCCGGGGCCTGCGCATGGTGCGTCGGGCGTGGGTTTGGTGTGTTTTCTGGGGACTTGCACGTGGTGCATTGGGCATGGGTTTGGGGGCTTTCCCGGGGGCCTGTGTGTGGCACGTTGGGTGCGGGTTTGGGAGGTTTCCCAGGGGCCTGTGCGTGTTGCATCGGGCGTGGGTTTGTGGGCCTTTCTAGGGGGCCTGCGTGTGATGCGTTGGGCGTGGATTTGGGGGCTTTCCCAGGGGCCTGCACGTTGTGTGTCGGGTGTGGGTTTGGGGGCTTTTCTGGGGCCTACATGTGGTGGGTCGGGCGTGGGTTTGGGGGGTTTTCTGGGGGCCTGCGCGTGGTGCATTGGGTGCGGGTTTGGGGGCTTTCCCAGGGGCCTGCGCGTGGTACATCTGGTGCGGCTTTGGGGACTTTCCTGGGGGCCTGCACGTCGTGCATTGGCCGTGGGTTTGGGGACTTTCTCGGGGGCCTGCATCGAGCGTGGGTTTGGGGGCTTTCCCGGGAACTGCGTCGAGCGTGGGTTTGGGGGCTTTCTCGGGGGCGTGCCGCGGGTTTGGGGGATTGTCGGGGGCTTGCGTCGGGCTGCAGGTTTGGGAGCGTTCCCCAGGGCGTGTGTCGGGTCTCGGGTTTGGGGCTTTCCCCGGGGCGTGCGTCGAGCCGCGGGTTTGGGAGCTTTCCCGGGGGTGTGCATTGAGCCGCGGGTTTGGAGGCTTTTCTGGGGGCCTGCTCGTGGTGCGTAGGGCGTGGGTTTGGGGGCTTTTCTGGGCGGCCTGTGTGTGGTGCGTCGCGTGATGGTTTGGGGAGTTTCCCGGGAGGCCTGCGCGTGGTGCGTCGGGTTCGGATTTGGGGCTTTCCGGGGCCTGCGCATGGTGCGTCGGGCGTGGGTTTGGTGTGTTTTCTGGGGACTTGCACGTGGTGCATTGGGCATGGGTTTGGGGGCTTTCCCGGGGGCCTGTGTGTGGCACGTTGGGTGCGGGTTTGGGAGGTTTCCCAGGGGCCTGTGCGTGTTGCATCGGGCGTGGGTTTGTGGGCCTTTCTAGGGGGCCTGCGTGTGATGCGTTGGGCGTGGATTTGGGGGCTTTCCCAGGGGCCTGCACGTTGTGTGTCGGGTGTGGGTTTGGGGGCTTTTCTGGGGCCTACATGTGGTGGGTCGGGCGTGGGTTTGGGGGGTTTTCTGGGGGCCTGCGCGTGGTGCATTGGGTGCGGGTTTGGGGGCTTTCCCAGGGGCCTGCGCGTGGTACATCTGGTGCGGCTTTGGGGACTTTCCTGGGGGCCTGCACGTCGTGCATTGGCCGTGGGTTTGGGGACTTTCTCGGGGGCCTGCATCGAGCGTGGGTTTGGGGGCTTTCCCGGGAACTGCGTCGAGCGTGGGTTTGGGGGCTTTCTCGGGGGCGTGCCGCGGGTTTGGGGGATTGTCGGGGGCTTGCGTCGGGCTGCAGGTTTGGGAGCGTTCCCCAGGGCGTGTGTCGGGTCTCGGGTTTGGGGCTTTCCCCGGGGCGTGCGTCGAGCCGCGGGTTTGGGAGCTTTCCCGGGGGTGTGCATTGAGCCGCGGGTTTGGAGGCTTTTCTGGGGGCCTGCTCGTGGTGCGTAGGGCGTGGGTTTGGGGGCTTTTCTGGGCGGCCTGTGTGTGGTGCGTCGCGTGATGGTTTGGGGAGTTTCCCGGGAGGCCTGCGCGTGGTGCGTCGGGTTCGGATTTGGGGCTTTCCGGGGCCTGCGCATGGTGCGTCGGGCGTGGGTTTGGTGTGTTTTCTGGGGACTTGCACGTGGTGCATTGGGCATGGGTTTGGGGGCTTTCCCGGGGGCCTGTGTGTGGCACGTTGGGTGCGGGTTTGGGAGGTTTCCCAGGGGCCTGTGCGTGTTGCATCGGGCGTGGGTTTGTGGGCCTTTCTAGGGGGCCTGCGTGTGATGCGTTGGGCGTGGATTTGGGGGCTTTCCCAGGGGCCTGCACGTTGTGTGTCGGGTGTGGGTTTGGGGGCTTTTCTGGGGCCTACATGTGGTGGGTCGGGCGTGGGTTTGGGGGGTTTTCTGGGGGCCTGCGCGTGGTGCATTGGGTGCGGGTTTGGGGGCTTTCCCAGGGGCCTGCGCGTGGTACATCTGGTGCGGCTTTGGGGACTTTCCTGGGGGCCTGCACGTCGTGCATTGGCCGTGGGTTTGGGGACTTTCTCTGGGGCCTGCATCGAGCGTGGGTTTGGGGGGTTTCCCGGGAACTGCGTCGAGCGTGGGTTTGGGGGCTTTCTCGGGGGCGTGCCGCGGGTTTGGGGGATTGTCGGGGGCTTGCGTCGGGCTGCAGGTTTGGGAGCGTTCCCCAGGGCGTGTGTCGGGTCTCGGGTTTGGGGCTTTCCCCGGGGCGTGCGTCGAGCCGCGGGTTTGGGAGCTTTCCCGGGGGTGTGCATTGAGCCGCGGGTTTGGAGGCTTTTCTGGGGGCCTGCTCGTGGTGCGTAGGGCGTGGGTTTGGGGGCTTTTCTGGGCGGCCTGTGTGTGGTGCGTCGCGTGATGGTTTGGGGAGTTTCCCGGGAGGCCTGCGCGTGGTGCGTCGGGTTCGGATTTGGGGCTTTCCGGGGCCTGCGCATGGTGCGTCGGGCGTGGGTTTGGTGTGTTTTCTGGGGACTTGCACGTGGTGCATTGGGCATGGGTTTGGGGGCTTTCCCGGGGGCCTGTGTGTGGCACGTTGGGTGCGGGTTTGGGAGGTTTCCCAGGGGCCTGTGCGTGTTGCATCGGGCGTGGGTTTGTGGGCCTTTCTAGGGGGCCTGCGTGTGATGCGTTGGGCGTGGATTTGGGGGCTTTCCCAGGGGCCTGCACGTTGTGTGTCGGGTGTGGGTTTGGGGGCTTTTCTGGGGCCTACATGTGGTGGGTCGGGCGTGGGTTTGGGGGGTTTTCTGGGGGCCTGCGCGTGGTGCATTGGGTGCGGGTTTGGGGGCTTTCCCAGGGGCCTGCGCGTGGTACATCTGGTGCGGCTTTGGGGACTTTCCTGGGGGCCTGCACGTCGTGCATTGGCCGTGGGTTTGGGGACTTTCTCGGGGGCCTGCATCGAGCGTGGGTTTGGGGGGTTTCCCGGGAACTGCGTCGAGCGTGGGTTTGGGGGCTTTCTCGG
Organism: Ryuthela nishihirai; assembly: GCA_038380435.1. Taxonomy (NCBI): domain Eukaryota; kingdom Metazoa; phylum Arthropoda; class Arachnida; order Araneae; family Heptathelidae; genus Ryuthela; species Ryuthela nishihirai. The sequence continues at coordinate 37,145 of JAWZYU010001042.1, read as the reverse complement.
GGGCGTGCCGCGGGTTTGGGGGATTGTCGGGGGCTTGCGTCGGGCTGCAGGTTTGGGAGCGTTCCCCAGGGCGTGTGTCGGGTCTCGGGTTTGGGGCTTTCCCCGGGGCGTGCGTCGAGCCGCGGGTTTGGGAGCTTTCCCGGGGGTGTGCATTGAGCCGCGGGTTTGGAGGCTTTTCTGGGGGCCTGCTCGTGGTGCGTAGGGCGTGGGTTTGGGGGCTTTTCTGGGCGGCCTGTGTGTGGTGCGTCGCGTGATGGTTTGGGGAGTTTCCCGGGAGGCCTGCGCGTGGTGCGTCGGGTTCGGATTTGGGGCTTTCCGGGGCCTGCGCATGGTGCGTCGGACGTGGGTTTGGTGTGTTTTCTGGGGACTTGCACGTGGTGCATTGGGCATGGGTTTGGGGGCTTTCCCGGGGGCCTGTGTGTGGCACGTTGGGTGCGGGTTTGGGAGGTTTCCCAGGGGCCTGTGCGTGTTGCATCGGGCGTGGGTTTGTGGGCCTTTCTAGGGGGCCTGCGTGTGATGCGTTGGGCGTGGATTTGGGGGCTTTCCCAGGGGCCTGCACGTTGTGTGTCGGGTGTGGGTTTGGGGGCTTTTCTGGGGCCTACATGTGGTGGGTCGGGCGTGGGTTTGGGGGGTTTTCTGGGGGCCTGCGCGTGGTGCATTGGGTGCGGGTTTGGGGGCTTTCCCAGGGGCCTGCGCGTGGTACATCTGGTGCGGCTTTGGGGACTTTCCTGGGGGCCTGCACGTCGTGCATTGGCCGTGGGTTTGGGGACTTTCTCGGGGGCCTGCATCGAGCGTGGGTTTGGGGGCTTTCCCGGGAACTGCGTCGAGCGTGGGTTTGGGGGCTTTCTCGGGGGCGTGCCGCGGGTTTGGGGGATTGTCGGGGGCTTGCGTCGGGCTGCAGGTTTGGGAGCGTTCCCCAGGGCGTGTGTCGGGTCTCGGGTTTGGGGCTTTCCCCGGGGCGTGCGTCGAGCCGCGGGTTTGGGAGCTTTCCCGGGGGTGTGCATTGAGCCGCGGGTTTGGAGGCTTTTCTGGGGGCCTGCTCGTGGTGCGTAGGGCGTGGGTTTGGGGGCTTTTCTGGGCGGCCTGTGTGTGGTGCGTCGCGTGATGGTTTGGGGAGTTTCCCGGGAGGCCTGCGCGTGGTGCGTCGGGTTCGGATTTGGGGCTTTCCGGGGCCTGCGCATGGTGCGTCGGGCGTGGGTTTGGTGTGTTTTCTGGGGACTTGCACGTGGTGCATTGGGCATGGGTTTGGGGGCTTTCCCGGGGGCCTGTGTGTGGCACGTTGGGTGCGGGTTTGGGAGGTTTCCCAGGGGCCTGTGCGTGTTGCATCGGGCGTGGGTTTGTGGGCCTTTCTAGGGGGCCTGCGTGTGATGCGTTGGGCGTGGATTTGGGGGCTTTCCCAGGGGCCTGCACGTTGTGTGTCGGGTGTGGGTTTGGGGGCTTTTCTGGGGCCTACATGTGGTGGGTCGGGCGTGGGTTTGGGGGGTTTTCTGGGGGCCTGCGCGTGGTGCATTGGGTGCGGGTTTGGGGGCTTTCCCAGGGGCCTGCGCGTGGTACATCTGGTGCGGCTTTGGGGACTTTCCTGGGGGCCTGCACGTCGTGCATTGGCCGTGGGTTTGGGGACTTTCTCGGGGGCCTGCATCGAGCGTGGGTTTGGGGGCTTTCCCGGGAACTGCGTCGAGCGTGGGTTTGGGGGCTTTCTCGGGGGCGTGCCGCGGGTTTGGGGGATTGTCGGGGGCTTGCGTCGGGCTGCAGGTTTGGGAGCGTTCCCCAGGGCGTGTGTCGGGTCTCGGGTTTGGGGCTTTCCCCGGGGCGTGCGTCGAGCCGCGGGTTTGGGAGCTTTCCCGGGGGTGTGCATTGAGCCGCGGGTTTGGAGGCTTTTCTGGGGGCCTGCTCGTGGTGCGTAGGGCGTGGGTTTGGGGGCTTTTCTGGGCGGCCTGTGTGTGGTGCGTCGCGTGATGGTTTGGGGAGTTTCCCGGGAGGCCTGCGCGTGGTGCGTCGGGTTCGGATTTGGGGCTTTCCGGGGCCTGCGCATGGTGCGTCGGGCGTGGGTTTGGTGTGTTTTCTGGGGACTTGCACGTGGTGCATTGGGCATGGGTTTGGGGGCTTTCCCGGGGGCCTGTGTGTGGCACGTTGGGTGCGGGTTTGGGAGGTTTCCCAGGGGCCTGTGCGTGTTGCATCGGGCGTGGGTTTGTGGGCCTTTCTAGGGGGCCTGCGTGTGATGCGTTGGGCGTGGATTTGGGGGCTTTCCCAGGGGCCTGCACGTTGTGTGTCGGGTGTGGGTTTGGGGGCTTTTCTGGGGCCTACATGTGGTGGGTCGGGCGTGGGTTTGGTTGGTTTTCTGGGGGCCTGCGCGTGGTGCATTGGGTGCGGGTTTGGGGGCTTTCCCAGGGGCCTGCGCGTGGTACATCTGGTGCGGCTTTGGGGACTTTCCTGGGGGCCTGCACGTCGTGCATTGGCCGTGGGTTTGGGGACTTTCTCGGGGGCCTGCATCGAGCGTGGGTTTGGGGGCTTTCCCGGGAACTGCGTCGAGCGTGGGTTTGGGGGCTTTCTCGGGGGCGTGCCGCGGGTTTGGGGGATTGTCGGGGGCTTGCGTCGGGCTGCAGGTTTGGGAGCGTTCCCCAGGGCGTGTGTCGGGTCTCGGGTTTGGGGCTTTCCCCGGGGCGTGCGTCGAGCCGCGGGTTTGGGAGCTTTCCCGGGGGTGTGCATTGAGCCGCGGGTTTGGAGGCTTTTCTGGGGGCCTGCTCGTGGTGCGTAGGGCGTGGGTTTGGGGGCTTTTCTGGGCGGCCTGTGTGTGGTGCGTCGCGTGATGGTTTGGGGAGTTTCCCGGGAGGCCTGCGCGTGGTGCGTCGGGTTCGGATTTGGGGCTTTCCGGGGCCTGCGCATGGTGCGTCGGGCGTGGGTTTGGTGTGTTTTCTGGGGACTTGCACGTGGTGCATTGGGCATGGGTTTGGGGGCTTTCCCGGGGGCCTGTGTGTGGCACGTTGGGTGCGGGTTTGGGAGGTTTCCCAGGGGCCTGTGCGTGTTGCATCGGGCGTGGGTTTGTGGGCCTTTCTAGGGGGCCTGCGTGTGATGCGTTGGGCGTGGATTTGGGGGCTTTCCCAGGGGCCTGCACGTTGTGTGTCGGGTGTGGGTTTGGGGGCTTTTCTGGGGCCTACATGTGGTGGGTCGGGCGTGGGTTTGGGGGGTTTTCTGGGGGCCTGCGCGTGGTGCATTGGGTGCGGGTTTGGGGGCTTTCCCAGGGGCCTGCGCGTGGTACATCTGGTGCGGCTTTGGGGACTTTCCTGGGGGCCTGCACGTCGTGCATTGGCCGTGGGTTTGGGGACTTTCTCGGGGGCCTGCATCGAGCGTGGGTTTGGGGGCTTTCCCGGGAACTGCGTCGAGCGTGGGTTTGGGGGCTTTCTCGGGGGCGTGCCGCGGGTTTGGGGGATTGTCGGGGGCTTGCGTCGGGCTGCAGGTTTGGGAGCGTTCCCCAGGGCGTGTGTCGGGTCTCGGGTTTGGGGCTTTCCCCGGGGCGTGCGTCGAGCCGCGGGTTTGGGAGCTTTCCCGGGGGTGTGCATTGAGCCGCGGGTTTGGAGGCTTTTCTGGGGGCCTGCTCGTGGTGCGTAGGGCGTGGGTTTGGGGGCTTTTCTGGGCGGCCTGTGTGTGGTGCGTCGCGTGATGGTTTGGGGAGTTTCCCGGGAGGCCTGCGCGTGGTGCGTCGGGTTCGGATTTGGGGCTTTCCGGGGCCTGCGCATGGTGCGTCGGGCGTGGGTTTGGTGTGTTTTCTGGGGACTTGCACGTGGTGCATTGGGCATGGGTTTGGGGGCTTTCCCGGGGGCCTGTGTGTGGCACGTTGGGTGCGGGTTTGGGAGGTTTCCCAGGGGCCTGTGCGTGTTGCATCGGGCGTGGGTTTGTGGGCCTTTCTAGGGGGCCTGCGTGTGATGCGTTGGGCGTGGATTTGGGGGCTTTCCCAGGGGCCTGCACGTTGTGTGTCGGGTGTGGGTTTGGGGGCTTTTCTGGGGCCTACATGTGGTGGGTCGGGCGTGGGTTTGGGGGGTTTTCTGGGGGCCTGCGCGTGGTGCATTGGGTGCGGGTTTGGGGGCTTTCCCAGGGGCCTGCGCGTGGTACATCTGGTGCGGCTTTGGGGACTTTCCTGGGGGCCTGCACGTCGTGCATTGGCCGTGGGTTTGGGGACTTTCTCGGGGGCCTGCATCGAGCGTGGGTTTGGGGGCTTTCCCGGGAACTGCGTCGAGCGTGGGTTTGGGGGCTTTCTCGGGGGCGTGCCGCGGGTTTGGGGGATTGTCGGGGGCTTGCGTCGGGCTGCAGGTTTGGGAGCGTTCCCCAGGGCGTGTGTCGGGTCTCGGGTTTGGGGCTTTCCCCGGGGCGTGCGTCGAGCCGCGGGTTTGGGAGCTTTCCCGGGGGTGTGCATTGAGCCGCGGGTTTGGAGGCTTTTCTGGGGGCCTGCTCGTGGTGCGTAGGGCGTGGGTTTGGGGGCTTTTCTGGGCGGCCTGTGTGTGGTGCGTCGCGTGATGGTTTGGGGAGTTTCCCGGGAGGCCTGCGCGTGGTGCGTCGGGTTCGGATTTGGGGCTTTCCGGGGCCTGCGCATGGTGCGTCGGGCGTGGGTTTGGTGTGTTTTCTGGGGACTTGCACGTGGTGCATTGGGCATGGGTTTGGGGGCTTTCCCGGGGGCCTGTGTGTGGCACGTTGGGTGCGGGTTTGGGAGGTTTCCCAGGGGCCTGTGCGTGTTGCATCGGGCGTGGGTTTGTGGGCCTTTCTAGGGGGCCTGCGTGTGATGCGTTGGGCGTGGATTTGGGGGCTTTCCCAGGGGCCTGCACGTTGTGTGTCGGGTGTGGGTTTGGGGGCTTTTCTGGGGCCTACATGTGGTGGGTCGGGCGTGGGTTTGGGGGGTTTTCTGGGGGCCTGCGCGTGGTGCATTGGGTGCGGGTTTGGGGGCTTTCCCAGGGGCCTGCGCGTGGTACATCTGGTGCGGCTTTGGGGACTTTCCTGGGGGCCTGCACGTCGTGCATTGGCCGTGGGTTTGGGGACTTTCTCGGGGGCCTGCATCGAGCGTGGGTTTGGGGGCTTTCCCGGGAACTGCGTCGAGCGTGGGTTTGGGGGCTTTCTCGGGGGCGTGCCGCGGGTTTGGGGGATTGTCGGGGGCTTGCGTCGGGCTGCAGGTTTGGGAGCGTTCCCCAGGGCGTGTGTCGGGTCTCGGGTTTGGGGCTTTCCCCGGGGCGTGCGTCGAGCCGCGGGTTTGGGAGCTTTCCCGGGGGTGTGCATTGAGCCGCGGGTTTGGAGGCTTTTCTGGGGGCCTGCTCGTGGTGCGTAGGGCGTGGGTTTGGGGGCTTTTCTGGGCGGCCTGTGTGTGGTGCGTCGCGTGATGGTTTGGGGAGTTTCCCGGGAGGCCTGCGCGTGGTGCGTCGGGTTCGGATTTGGGGCTTTCCGGGGCCTGCGCATGGTGCGTCGGGCGTGGGTTTGGTGTGTTTTCTGGGGACTTGCACGTGGTGCATTGGGCATGGGTTTGGGGGCTTTCCCGGGGGCCTGTGTGTGGCACGTTGGGTGCGGGTTTGGGAGGTTTCCCAGGGGCCTGTGCGTGTTGCATCGGGCGTGGGTTTGTGGGCCTTTCTAGGGGGCCTGCGTGTGATGCGTTGGGCGTGGATTTGGGGGCTTTCCCAGGGGCCTGCACGTTGTGTGTCGGGTGTGGGTTTGGGGGCTTTTCTGGGGCCTACATGTGGTGGGTCGGGCGTGGGTTTGGGGGGTTTTCTGGGGGCCTGCGCGTGGTGCATTGGGTGCGGGTTTGGGGGCTTTCCCAGGGGCCTGCGCGTGGTACATCTGGTGCGGCTTTGGGGACTTTCCTGGGGGCCTGCACGTCGTGCATTGGCCGTGGGTTTGGGGACTTTCTCGGGGGCCTGCATCGAGCGTGGGTTTGGGGGCTTTCCCGGGAACTGCGTCGAGCGTGGGTTTGGGGGCTTTCTCGGGGGCGTGCCGCGGGTTTGGGGGATTGTCGGGGGCTTGCGTCGGGCTGCAGGTTTGGGAGCGTTCCCCAGGGCGTGTGTCGGGTCTCGGGTTTGGGGCTTTCCCCGGGGCGTGCGTCGAGCCGCGGGTTTGGGAGCTTTCCCGGGGGTGTGCATTGAGCCGCGGGTTTGGAGGCTTTTCTGGGGGCCTGCTCGTGGTGCGTAGGGCGTGGGTTTGGGGGCTTTTCTGGGCGGCCTGTGTGTGGTGCGTCGCGTGATGGTTTGGGGAGTTTCCCGGGAGGCCTGCGCGTGGTGCGTCGGGTTCGGATTTGGGGCTTTCCGGGGCCTGCGCATGGTGCGTCGGGCGTGGGTTTGGTGTGTTTTCTGGGGACTTGCACGTGGTGCATTGGGCATGGGTTTGGGGGCTTTCCCGGGGGCCTGTGTGTGGCACGTTGGGTGCGGGTTTGGGAGGTTTCCCAGGGGCCTGTGCGTGTTGCATCGGGCGTGGGTTTGTGGGCCTTTCTAGGGGGCCTGCGTGTGATGCGTTGGGCGTGGATTTGGGGGCTTTCCCAGGGGCCTGCACGTTGTGTGTCGGGTGTGGGTTTGGGGGCTTTTCTGGGGCCTACATGTGGTGGGTCGGGCGTGGGTTTGGGGGGTTTTCTGGGGGCCTGCGCGTGGTGCATTGGGTGCGGGTTTGGGGGCTTTCCCAGGGGCCTGCGCGTGGTACATCTGGTGCGGCTTTGGGGACTTTCCTGGGGGCCTGCACGTCGTGCATTGGCCGTGGGTTTGGGGACTTTCTCGGGGGCCTGCATCGAGCGTGGGTTTGGGGGCTTTCCCGGGAACTGCGTCGAGCGTGGGTTTGGGGGCTTTCTCGGGGGCGTGCCGCGGGTTTGGGGGATTGTCGGGGGCTTGCGTCGGGCTGCAGGTTTGGGAGCGTTCCCCAGGGCGTGTGTCGGGTCTCGGGTTTGGGGCTTTCCCCGGGGCGTGCGTCGAGCCGCGGGTTTGGGAGCTTTCCCGGGGGTGTGCATTGAGCCGCGGGTTTGGAGGCTTTTCTGGGGGCCTGCTCGTGGTGCGTAGGGCGTGGGTTTGGGGGCTTTTCTGGGCGGCCTGTGTGTGGTGCGTCGCGTGATGGTTTGGGGAGTTTCCCGGGAGGCCTGCGCGTGGTGCATCGGGTTCGGATTTGGGGCTTTCCGGGGCCTGCGCATGGTGCGTCGGGCGTGGGTTTGGTGTGTTTTCTGGGGACTTGCACGTGGTGCATTGGGCATGGGTTTGGGGGCTTTCCCGGGGGCCTGTGTGTGGCACGTTGGGTGCGGGTTTGGGAGGTTTCCCAGGGGCCTGTGCGTGTTGCATCGGGCGTGGGTTTGTGGGCCTTTCTAGGGGGCCTGCGTGTGATGCGTTGGGCGTGGATTTGGGGGCTTTCCCAGGGGCCTGCACGTTGTGTGTCGGGTGTGGGTTTGGGGGCTTTTCTGGGGCCTACATGTGGTGGGTCGGGCGTGGGTTTGGGGGGTTTTCTGGGGGCCTGCGCGTGGTGCATTGGGTGCGGGTTTGGGGGCTTTCCCAGGGGCCTGCGCGTGGTACATCTGGTGCGGCTTTGGGGACTTTCCTGGGGGCCTGCACGTCGTGCATTGGCCGTGGGTTTGGGGACTTTCTCGGGGGCCTGCATCGAGCGTGGGTTTGGGGGCTTTCCCGGGAACTGCGTCGAGCGTGGGTTTGGGGGCTTTCTCGGGGGCGTGCCGCGGGTTTGGGGGATTGTCGGGGGCTTGCGTCGGGCTGCAGGTTTGGGAGCGTTCCCCAGGGCGTGTGTCGGGTCTCGGGTTTGGGGCTTTCCCCGGGGCGTGCGTCGAGCCGCGGGTTTGGGAGCTTTCCCGGGGGTGTGCATTGAGCCGCGGGTTTGGAGGCTTTTCTGGGGGCCTGCTCGTGGTGCGTAGGGCGTGGGTTTGGGGGCTTTTCTGGGCGGCCTGTGTGTGGTGCGTCGCGTGATGGTTTGGGGAGTTTCCCGGGAGGCCTGCGCGTGGTGCGTCGGGTTCGGATTTGGGGCTTTCCGGGGCCTGCGCATGGTGCGTCGGGCGTGGGTTTGGTGTGTTTTCTGGGGACTTGCACGTGGTGCATTGGGCATGGGTTTGGGGGCTTTCCCGGGGGCCTGTGTGTGGCACGTTGGGTGCGGGTTTGGGAGGTTTCCCAGGGGCCTGTGCGTGTTGCATCGGGCGTGGGTTTGTGGGCCTTTCTAGGGGGCCTGCGTGTGATGCGTTGGGCGTGGATTTGGGGGCTTTCCCAGGGGCCTGCACGTTGTGTGTCGGGTGTGGGTTTGGGGGCTTTTCTGGGGCCTACATGTGGTGGGTCGGGCGTGGGTTTGGGGGGTTTTCTGGGGGCCTGCGCGTGGTGCATTGGGTGCGGGTTTGGGGGCTTTCCCAGGGGCCTGCGCGTGGTACATCTGGTGCGGCTTTGGGGACTTTCCTGGGGGCCTGCACGTCGTGCATTGGCCGTGGGTTTGGGGACTTTCTCGGGGGCCTGCATCGAGCGTGGGTTTGGGGGCTTTCCCGGGAACTGCGTCGAGCGTGGGTTTGGGGGCTTTCTCGGGGGCGTGCCGCGGGTTTGGGGGATTGTCGGGGGCTTGCGTCGGGCTGCAGGTTTGGGAGCGTTCCCCAGGGCGTGTGTCGGGTCTCGGGTTTGGGGCTTTCCCCGGGGCGTGCGTCGAGCCGCGGGTTTGGGAGCTTTCCCGGGGGTGTGCATTGAGCCGCGGGTTTGGAGGCTTTTCTGGGGGCCTGCTCGTGGTGCGTAGGGCGTGGGTTTGGGGGCTTTTCTGGGCGGCCTGTGTGTGGTGCGTCGCGTGATGGTTTGGGGAGTTTCCCGGGAGGCCTGCGCGTGGTGCATCGGGTTCGGATTTGGGGCTTTCCGGGGCCTGCGCATGGTGCGTCGGGCGTGGGTTTGGTGTGTTTTCTGGGGACTTGCACGTGGTGCATTGGGCATGGGTTTGGGGGCTTTCCCGGGGGCCTGTGTGTGGCACGTTGGGTGCGGGTTTGGGAGGTTTCCCAGGGGCCTGTGCGTGTTGCATCGGGCGTGGGTTTGTGGGCCTTTCTAGGGGGCCTGCGTGTGATGCGTTGGGCGTGGATTTGGGGGCTTTCCCAGGGGCCTGCACGTTGTGTGTCGGGTGTGGGTTTGGGGGCTTTTCTGGGGCCTACATGTGGTGGGTCGGGCGTGGGTTTGGGGGGTTTTCTGGGGGCCTGCGCGTGGTGCATTGGGTGCGGGTTTGGGGGCTTTCCCAGGGGCCTGCGCGTGGTACATCTGGTGCGGCTTTGGGGACTTTCCTGGGGGCCTGCACGTCGTGCATTGGCCGTGGGTTTGGGGACTTTCTCGGGGGCCTGCATCGAGCGTGGGTTTGGGGGCTTTCCCGGGAACTGCGTCGAGCGTGGGTTTGGGGGCTTTCTCGGGGGCGTGCCGCGGGTTTGGGGGATTGTCGGGGGCTTGCGTCGGGCTGCAGGTTTGGGAGCGTTCCCCAGGGCGTGTGTCGGGTCTCGGGTTTGGGGCTTTCCCCGGGGCGTGCGTCGAGCCGCGGGTTTGGGAGCTTTCCCGGGGGTGTGCATTGAGCCGCGGGTTTGGAGGCTTTTCTGGGGGCCTGCTCGTGGTGCGTAGGGCGTGGGTTTGGGGGCTTTTCTGGGCGGCCTGTGTGTGGTGCGTCGCGTGATGGTTTGGGGAGTTTCCCGGGAGGCCTGCGCGTGGTGCGTCGGGTTCGGATTTGGGGCTTTCCGGGGCCTGCGCATGGTGCGTCGGGCGTGGGTTTGGTGTGTTTTCTGGGGACTTGCACGTGGTGCATTGGGCATGGGTTTGGGGGCTTTCCCGGGGGCCTGTGTGTGGCACGTTGGGTGCGGGTTTGGGAGGTTTCCCAGGGGCCTGTGCGTGTTGCATCGGGCGTGGGTTTGTGGGCCTTTCTAGGGGGCCTGCGTGTGATGCGTTGGGCGTGGATTTGGGGGCTTTCCCAGGGGCCTGCACGTTGTGTGTCGGGTGTGGGTTTGGGGGCTTTTCTGGGGCCTACATGTGGTGGGTCGGGCGTGGGTTTGGTTGGTTTTCTGGGGGCCTGCGCGTGGTGCATTGGGTGCGGGTTTGGGGGCTTTCCCAGGGGCCTGCGCGTGGTACATCTGGTGCGGCTTTGGGGACTTTCCTGGGGGCCTGCACGTCGTGCATTGGCCGTGGGTTTGGGGACTTTCTCGGGGGCCTGCATCGAGCGTGGGTTTGGGGGCTTTCCCGGGAACTGCGTCGAGCGTGGGTTTGGGGGCTTTCTCGGGGGCGTGCCGCGGGTTTGGGGGATTGTCGGGGGCTTGCGTCGGGCTGCAGGTTTGGGAGCGTTCCCCAGGGCATGTGTCGGGTCTCGGGTTTGGGGCTTTCCCCGGGGCGTGCGTCGAGCCGCGGGTTTGGGAGCTTTCCCGGGGGTGTGCATTGAGCCGCGGGTTTGGAGGCTTTTCTGGGGGCCTGCTCGTGGTGCGTAGGGCGTGGGTTTGGGGGCTTTTCTGGGCGGCCTGTGTGTGGTGCGTCGCGTGATGGTTTGGGGAGTTTCCCGGGAGGCCTGCGCGTGGTGCGTCGGGTTCGGATTTGGGGCTTTCCGGGGCCTGCGCATGGTGCGTCGGGCGTGGGTTTGGTGTGTTTTCTGGGGACTTGCACGTGGTGCATTGGGCATGGGTTTGGGGGCTTTCCCGGGGGCCTGTGTGTGGCACGTTGGGTGCGGGTTTGGGAGGTTTCCCAGGGGCCTGTGCGTGTTGCATCGGGCGTGGGTTTGTGGGCCTTTCTAGGGGGCCTGCGTGTGATGCGTTGGGCGTGGATTTGGGGGCTTTCCCAGGGGCCTGCACGTTGTGTGTCGGGTGTGGGTTTGGGGGCTTTTCTGGGGCCTACATGTGGTGGGTCGGGCGTGGGTTTGGTTGGTTTTCTGGGGGCCTGCGCGTGGTGCATTGGGTGCGGGTTTGGGGGCTTTCCCAGGGGCCTGCGCGTGGTACATCTGGTGCGGCTTTGGGGACTTTCCTGGGGGCCTGCACGTCGTGCATTGGCCGTGGGTTTGGGGACTTTCTCGGGGGCCTGCATCGAGCGTGGGTTTGGGGGCTTTCCCGGGAACTGCGTCGAGCGTGGGTTTGGGGGCTTTCTCGGGGGCGTGCCGCGGGTTTGGGGGATTGTCGGGGGCTTGCGTCGGGCTGCAGGTTTGGGAGCGTTCCCCAGGGCGTGTGTCGGGTCTCGGGTTTGGGGCTTTCCCCGGGGCGTGCGTCGAGCCGCGGGTTTGGGAGCTTTCCCGGGGGTGTGCATTGAGCCGCGGGTTTGGAGGCTTTTCTGGGGGCCTGCTCGTGGTGCGTAGGGCGTGGGTTTGGGGGCTTTTCTGGGCGGCCTGTGTGTGGTGCGTCGCGTGATGGTTTGGGGAGTTTCCCGGGAGGCCTGCGCGTGGTGCGTCGGGTTCGGATTTGGGGCTTTCCGGGGCCTGCGCATGGTGCGTCGGGCGTGGGTTTGGTGTGTTTTCTGGGGACTTGCACGTGGTGCATTGGGCATGGGTTTGGGGGCTTTCCCGGGGGCCTGTGTGTGGCACGTTGGGTGCGGGTTTGGGAGGTTTCCCAGGGGCCTGTGCGTGTTGCATCGGGCGTGGGTTTGTGGGCCTTTCTAGGGGGCCTGCGTGTGATGCGTTGGGCGTGGATTTGGGGGCTTTCCCAGGGGCCTGCACGTTGTGTGTCGGGTGTGGGTTTGGGGGCTTTTCTGGGGCCTACATGTGGTGGGTCGGGCGTGGGTTTGGGGGGTTTTCTGGGGGCCTGCGCGTGGTGCATTGGGTGCGGGTTTGGGGGCTTTCCCAGGGGCCTGCGCGTGGTACATCTGGTGCGGCTTTGGGGACTTTCCTGGGGGCCTGCACGTCGTGCATTGGCCGTGGGTTTGGGGACTTTCTCGGGGGCCTGCATCGAGCGTGGGTTTGGGGGCTTTCCCGGGAACTGCGTCGAGCGTGGGTTTGGGGGCTTTCTCGGGGGCGTGCCGCGGGTTTGGGGGATTGTCGGGGGCTTGCGTCGGGCTGCAGGTTTGGGAGCGTTCCCCAGGGCGTGTGTCGGGTCTCGGGTTTGGGGCTTTCCCCGGGGCGTGCGTCGAGCCGCGGGTTTGGGAGCTTTCCCGGGGGTGTGCATTGAGCCGCGGGTTTGGAGGCTTTTCTGGGGGCCTGCTCGTGGTGCGTAGGGCGTGGGTTTGGGGGCTTTTCTGGGCGGCCTGTGTGTGGTGCGTCGCGTGATGGTTTGGGGAGTTTCCCGGGAGGCCTGCGCGTGGTGCGTCGGGTTCGGATTTGGGGCTTTCCGGGGCCTGCGCATGGTGCGTCGGGCGTGGGTTTGGTGTGTTTTCTGGGGACTTGCACGTGGTGCATTGGGCATGGGTTTGGGGGCTTTCCCGGGGGCCTGTGTGTGGCACGTTGGGTGCGGGTTTGGGAGGTTTCCCAGGGGCCTGTGCGTGTTGCATCGGGCGTGGGTTTGTGGGCCTTTCTAGGGGGCCTGCGTGTGATGCGTTGGGCGTGGATTTGGGGGCTTTCCCAGGGGCCTGCACGTTGTGTGTCGGGTGTGGGTTTGGGGGCTTTTCTGGGGCCTACATGTGGTGGGTCGGGCGTGGGTTTGGGGGGTTTTCTGGGGGCCTGCGCGTGGTGCATTGGGTGCGGGTTTGGGGGCTTTCCCAGGGGCCTGCGCGTGGTACATCTGGTGCGGCTTTGGGGACTTTCCTGGGGGCCTGCACGTCGTGCATTGGCCGTGGGTTTGGGGACTTTCTCGGGGGCCTGCATCGAGCGTGGGTTTGGGGGCTTTCCCGGGAACTGCGTCGAGCGTGGGTTTGGGGGCTTTCTCGGGGGCGTGCCGCGGGTTTGGGGGATTGTCGGGGGCTTGCGTCGGGCTGCAGGTTTGGGAGCGTTCCCCAGGGCGTGTGTCGGGTCTCGGGTTTGGGGCTTTCCCCGGGGCGTGCGTCGAGCCGCGGGTTTGGGAGCTTTCCCGGGGGTGTGCATTGAGCCGCGGGTTTGGAGGCTTTTCTGGGGGCCTGCTCGTGGTGCGTAGGGCGTGGGTTTGGGGGCTTTTCTGGGCGGCCTGTGTGTGGTGCGTCGCGTGATGGTTTGGGGAGTTTCCCGGGAGGCCTGCGCGTGGTGCGTCGGGTTCGGATTTGGGGCTTTCCGGGGCCTGCGCATGGTGCGTCGGGCGTGGGTTTGGTGTGTTTTCTGGGGACTTGCACGTGGTGCATTGGGCATGGGTTTGGGGGCTTTCCCGGGGGCCTGTGTGTGGCACGTTGGGTGCGGGTTTGGGAGGTTTCCCAGGGGCCTGTGCGTGTTGCATCGGGCGTGGGTTTGTGGGCCTTTCTAGGGGGCCTGCGTGTGATGCGTTGGGCGTGGATTTGGGGGCTTTCCCAGGGGCCTGCACGTTGTGTGTCGGGTGTGGGTTTGGGGGCTTTTCTGGGGCCTACATGTGGTGGGTCGGGCGTGGGTTTGGGGGGTTTTCTGGGGGCCTGCGCGTGGTGCATTGGGTGCGGGTTTGGGGGCTTTCCCAGGGGCCTGCGCGTGGTACATCTGGTGCGGCTTTGGGGACTTTCCTGGGGGCCTGCACGTCGTGCATTGGCCGTGGGTTTGGGGACTTTCTCGGGGGCCTGCATCGAGCGTGGGTTTGGGGGCTTTCCCGGGAACTGCGTCGAGCGTGGGTTTGGGGGCTTTCTCGGGGGCGTGCCGCGGGTTTGGGGGATTGTCGGGGGCTTGCGTCGGGCTGCAGGTTTGGGAGCGTTCCCCAGGGCGTGTGTCGGGTCTCGGGTTTGGGGCTTTCCCCGGGGCGTGCGTCGAGCCGCGGGTTTGGGAGCTTTCCCGGGGGTGTGCATTGAGCCGCGGGTTTGGAGGCTTTTCTGGGGGCCTGCTCGTGGTGCGTAGGGCGTGGGTTTGGGGGCTTTTCTGGGCGGCCTGTGTGTGGTGCGTCGCGTGATGGTTTGGGGAGTTTCCCGGGAGGCCTGCGCGTGGTGCGTCGGGTTCGGATTTGGGGCTTTCCGGGGCCTGCGCATGGTGCGTCGGGCGTGGGTTTGGTGTGTTTTCTGGGGACTTGCACGTGGTGCATTGGGCATGGGTTTGGGGGCTTTCCCGGGGGCCTGTGTGTGGCACGTTGGGTGCGGGTTTGGGAGGTTTCCCAGGGGCCTGTGCGTGTTGCATCGGGCGTGGGTTTGTGGGCCTTTCTAGGGGGCCTGCGTGTGATGCGTTGGGCGTGGATTTGGGGGCTTTCCCAGGGGCCTGCACGTTGTGTGTCGGGTGTGGGTTTGGGGGCTTTTCTGGGGCCTACATGTGGTGGGTCGGGCGTGGGTTTGGGGGGTTTTCTGGGGGCCTGCGCGTGGTGCATTGGGTGCGGGTTTGGGGGCTTTCCCAGGGGCCTGCGCGTGGTACATCTGGTGCGGCTTTGGGGACTTTCCTGGGGGCCTGCACGTCGTGCATTGGCCGTGGGTTTGGGGACTTTCTCGGGGGCCTGCATCGAGCGTGGGTTTGGGGGCTTTCCCGGGAACTGCGTCGAGCGTGGGTTTGGGGGCTTTCTCGGGGGCGTGCCGCGGGTTTGGGGGATTGTCGGGGGCTTGCGTCGGGCTGCAGGTTTGGGAGCGTTCCCCAGGGCGTGTGTCGGGTCTCGGGTTTGGGGCTTTCCCCGGGGCGTGCGTCGAGCCGCGGGTTTGGGAGCTTTCCCGGGGGTGTGCATTGAGCCGCGGGTTTGGAGGCTTTTCTGGGGGCCTGCTCGTGGTGCGTAGGGCGTGGGTTTGGGGGCTTTTCTGGGCGGCCTGTGTGTGGTGCGTCGCGTGATGGTTTGGGGAGTTTCCCGGGAGGCCTGCGCGTGGTGCGTCGGGTTCGGATTTGGGGCTTTCCGGGGCCTGCGCATGGTGCGTCGGGCGTGGGTTTGGTGTGTTTTCTGGGGACTTGCACGTGGTGCATTGGGCATGGGTTTGGGGGCTTTCCCGGGGGCCTGTGTGTGGCACGTTGGGTGCGGGTTTGGGAGGTTTCCCAGGGGCCTGTGCGTGTTGCATCGGGCGTGGGTTTGTGGGCCTTTCTAGGGGGCCTGCGTGTGATGCGTTGGGCGTGGATTTGGGGGCTTTCCCAGGGGCCTGCACGTTGTGTGTCGGGTGTGGGTTTGGGGGCTTTTCTGGGGCCTACATGTGGTGGGTCGGGCGTGGGTTTGGGGGGTTTTCTGGGGGCCTGCGCGTGGTGCATTGGGTGCGGGTTTGGGGGCTTTCCCAGGGGCCTGCGCGTGGTACATCTGGTGCGGCTTTGGGGACTTTCCTGGGGGCCTGCACGTCGTGCATTGGCCGTGGGTTTGGGGACTTTCTCGGGGGCCTGCATCGAGCGTGGGTTTGGGGGCTTTCCCGGGAACTGCGTCGAGCGTGGGTTTGGGGGCTTTCTCGGGGGCGTGCCGCGGGTTTGGGGGATTGTCGGGGGCTTGCGTCGGGCTGCAGGTTTGGGAGCGTTCCCCAGGGCGTGTGTCGGGTCTCGGGTTTGGGGCTTTCCCCGGGGCGTGCGTCGAGCCGCGGGTTTGGGAGCTTTCCCGGGGGTGTGCATTGAGCCGCGGGTTTGGAGGCTTTTCTGGGGGCCTGCTCGTGGTGCGTAGGGCGTGGGTTTGGGGGCTTTTCTGGGCGGCCTGTGTGTGGTGCGTCGCGTGATGGTTTGGGGAGTTTCCCGGGAGGCCTGCGCGTGGTGCGTCGGGTTCGGATTTGGGGCTTTCCGGGGCCTGCGCATGGTGCGTCGGGCGTGGGTTTGGTGTGTTTTCTGGGGACTTGCACGTGGTGCATTGGGCATGGGTTTGGGGGCTTTCCCGGGGGCCTGTGTGTGGCACGTTGGGTGCGGGTTTGGGAGGTTTCCCAGGGGCCTGTGCGTGTTGCATCGGGCGTGGGTTTGTGGGCCTTTCTAGGGGGCCTGCGTGTGATGCGTTGGGCGTGGATTTGGGGGCTTTCCCAGGGGCCTGCACGTTGTGTGTCGGGTGTGGGTTTGGGGGCTTTTCTGGGGCCTACATGTGGTGGGTCGGGCGTGGGTTTGGGGGGTTTTCTGGGGGCCTGCGCGTGGTGCATTGGGTGCGGGTTTGGGGGCTTTCCCAGGGGCCTGCGCGTGGTACATCTGGTGCGGCTTTGGGGACTTTCCTGGGGGCCTGCACGTCGTGCATTGGCCGTGGGTTTGGGGACTTTCTCGGGGGCCTGCATCGAGCGTGGGTTTGGGGGCTTTCCCGGGAACTGCGTCGAGCGTGGGTTTGGGGGCTTTCTCGGGGGCGTGCCGCGGGTTTGGGGGATTGTCGGGGGCTTGCGTCGGGCTGCAGGTTTGGGAGCGTTCCCCAGGGCGTGTGTCGGGTCTCGGGTTTGGGGCTTTCCCCGGGGCGTGCGTCGAGCCGCGGGTTTGGGAGCTTTCCCGGGGGTGTGCATTGAGCCGCGGGTTTGGAGGCTTTTCTGGGGGCCTGCTCGTGGTGCGTAGGGCGTGGGTTTGGGGGCTTTTCTGGGCGGCCTGTGTGTGGTGCGTCGCGTGATGGTTTGGGGAGTTTCCCGGGAGGCCTGCGCGTGGTGCGTCGGGTTCGGATTTGGGGCTTTCCGGGGCCTGCGCATGGTGCGTCGGGCGTGGGTTTGGTGTGTTTTCTGGGGACTTGCACGTGGTGCATTGGGCATGGGTTTGGGGGCTTTCCCGGGGGCCTGTGTGTGGCACGTTGGGTGCGGGTTTGGGAGGTTTCCCAGGGGCCTGTGCGTGTTGCATCGGGCGTGGGTTTGTGGGCCTTTCTAGGGGGCCTGCGTGTGATGCGTTGGGCGTGGATTTGGGGGCTTTCCCAGGGGCCTGCACGTTGTGTGTCGGGTGTGGGTTTGGGGGCTTTTCTGGGGCCTACATGTGGTGGGTCGGGCGTGGGTTTGGGGGGTTTTCTGGGGGCCTGCGCGTGGTGCATTGGGTGCGGGTTTGGGGGCTTTCCCAGGGGCCTGCGCGTGGTACATCTGGTGCGGCTTTGGGGACTTTCCTGGGGGCCTGCACGTCGTGCATTGGCCGTGGGTTTGGGGACTTTCTCGGGGGCCTGCATCGAGCGTGGGTTTGGGGGCTTTCCCGGGAACTGCGTCGAGCGTGGGTTTGGGGGCTTTCTCGGGGGCGTGCCGCGGGTTTGGGGGATTGTCGGGGGCTTGCGTCGGGCTGCAGGTTTGGGAGCGTTCCCCAGGGCGTGTGTCGGGTCTCGGGTTTGGGGCTTTCCCCGGGGCGTGCGTCGAGCCGCGGGTTTGGGAGCTTTCCCGGGGGTGTGCATTGAGCCGCGGGTTTGGAGGCTTTTCTGGGGGCCTGCTCGTGGTGCGTAGGGCGTGGGTTTGGGGGCTTTTCTGGGCGGCCTGTGTGTGGTGCGTCGCGTGATGGTTTGGGGAGTTTCCCGGGAGGCCTGCGCGTGGTGCGTCGGGTTCGGATTTGGGGCTTTCCGGGGCCTGCGCATGGTGCGTCGGGCGTGGGTTTGGTGTGTTTTCTGGGGACTTGCACGTGGTGCATTGGGCATGGGTTTGGGGGCTTTCCCGGGGGCCTGTGTGTGGCACGTTGGGTGCGGGTTTGGGAGGTTTCCCAGGGGCCTGTGCGTGTTGCATCGGGCGTGGGTTTGTGGGCCTTTCTAGGGGGCCTGCGTGTGATGCGTTGGGCGTGGATTTGGGGGCTTTCCCAGGGGCCTGCACGTTGTGTGTCGGGTGTGGGTTTGGGGGCTTTTCTGGGGCCTACATGTGGTGGGTCGGGCGTGGGTTTGGGGGGTTTTCTGGGGGCCTGCGCGTGGTGCATTGGGTGCGGGTTTGGGGGCTTTCCCAGGGGCCTGCGCGTGGTACATCTGGTGCGGCTTTGGGGACTTTCCTGGGGGCCTGCACGTCGTGCATTGGCCGTGGGTTTGGGGACTTTCTCGGGGGCCTGCATCGAGCGTGGGTTTGGGGGCTTTCCCGGGAACTGCGTCGAGCGTGGGTTTGGGGGCTTTCTCGGGGGCGTGCCGCGGGTTTGGGGGATTGTCGGGGGCTTGCGTCGGGCTGCAGGTTTGGGAGCGTTCCCCAGGGCGTGTGTCGGGTCTCGGGTTTGGGGCTTTCCCCGGGGCGTGCGTCGAGCCGCGGGTTTGGGAGCTTTCCCGGGGGTGTGCATTGAGCCGCGGGTTTGGAGGCTTTTCTGGGGGCCTGCTCGTGGTGCGTAGGGCGTGGGTTTGGGGGCTTTTCTGGGCGGCCTGTGTGTGGTGCGTCGCGTGATGGTTTGGGGAGTTTCCCGGGAGGCCTGCGCGTGGTGCGTCGGGTTCGGATTTGGGGCTTTCCGGGGCCTGCGCATGGTGCGTCGGGCGTGGGTTTGGTGTGTTTTCTGGGGACTTGCACGTGGTGCATTGGGCATGGGTTTGGGGGCTTTCCCGGGGGCCTGTGTGTGGCACGTTGGGTGCGGGTTTGGGAGGTTTCCCAGGGGCCTGTGCGTGTTGCATCGGGCGTGGGTTTGTGGGCCTTTCTAGGGGGCCTGCGTGTGATGCGTTGGGCGTGGATTTGGGGGCTTTCCCAGGGGCCTGCACGTTGTGTGTCGGGTGTGGGTTTGGGGGCTTTTCTGGGGCCTACATGTGGTGGGTCGGGCGTGGGTTTGGGGGGTTTTCTGGGGGCCTGCGCGTGGTGCATTGGGTGCGGGTTTGGGGGCTTTCCCAGGGGCCTGCGCGTGGTACATCTGGTGCGGCTTTGGGGACTTTCCTGGGGGCCTGCACGTCGTGCATTGGCCGTGGGTTTGGGGACTTTCTCGGGGGCCTGCATCGAGCGTGGGTTTGGGGGGTTTCCCGGGAACTGCGTCGAGCGTGGGTTTGGGGGCTTTCTCGGGGGCGTGCCGCGGGTTTGGGGGATTGTCGGGGGCTTGCGTCGGGCTGCAGGTTTGGGAGCGTTCCCCAGGGCGTGTGTCGGGTCTCGGGTTTGGGGCTTTCCCCGGGGCGTGCGTCGAGCCGCGGGTTTGGGAGCTTTCCCGGGGGTGTGCATTGAGCCGCGGGTTTGGAGGCTTTTCTGGGGGCCTGCTCGTGGTGCGTAGGGCGTGGGTTTGGGGGCTTTTCTGGGCGGCCTGTGTGTGGTGCGTCGCGTGATGGTTTGGGGAGTTTCCCGGGAGGCCTGCGCGTGGTGCGTCGGGTTCGGATTTGGGGCTTTCCGGGGCCTGCGCATGGTGCGTCGGGCGTGGGTTTGGTGTGTTTTCTGGGGACTTGCACGTGGTGCATTGGGCATGGGTTTGGGGGCTTTCCCGGGGGCCTGTGTGTGGCACGTTGGGTGCGGGTTTGGGAGGTTTCCCAGGGGCCTGTGCGTGTTGCATCGGGCGTGGGTTTGTGGGCCTTTCTAGGGGGCCTGCGTGTGATGCGTTGGGCGTGGATTTGGGGGCTTTCCCAGGGGCCTGCACGTTGTGTGTCGGGTGTGGGTTTGGGGGCTTTTCTGGGGCCTACATGTGGTGGGTCGGGCGTGGGTTTGGGGGGTTTTCTGGGGGCCTGCGCGTGGTGCATTGGGTGCGGGTTTGGGGGCTTTCCCAGGGGCCTGCGCGTGGTACATCTGGTGCGGCTTTGGGGACTTTCCTGGGGGCCTGCACGTCGTGCATTGGCCGTGGGTTTGGGGACTTTCTCGGGGGCCTGCATCGAGCGTGGGTTTGGGGGCTTTCCCGGGAACTGCGTCGAGCGTGGGTTTGGGGGCTTTCTCGGGGGCGTGCCGCGGGTTTGGGGGATTGTCGGGGGCTTGCGTCGGGCTGCAGGTTTGGGAGCGTTCCCCAGGGCGTGTGTCGGGTCTCGGGTTTGGGGCTTTCCCCGGGGCGTGCGTCGAGCCGCGGGTTTGGGAGCTTTCCCGGGGGTGTGCATTGAGCCGCGGGTTTGGAGGCTCTTCTGGGGGCCTGCTCGTGGTGCGTAGGGCGTGGGTTTGGGGGCTTTTCTGGGCGGCCTGTGTGTGGTGCGTCGCGTGATGGTTTGGGGAGTTTCCCGGGAGGCCTGCGCGTGGTGCGTCGGGTTCGGATTTGGGGCTTTCCGGGGCCTGCGCATGGTGCGTCGGGCGTGGGTTTGGTGTGTTTTCTGGGGACTTGCACGTGGTGCATTGGGCATGGGTTTGGGGGCTTTCCCGGGGGCCTGTGTGTGGCACGTTGGGTGCGGGTTTGGGAGGTTTCCCAGGGGCCTGTGCGTGTTGCATCGGGCGTGGGTTTGTGGGCCTTTCTAGGGGGCCTGCGTGTGATGCGTTGGGCGTGGATTTGGGGGCTTTCCCAGGGGCCTGCACGTTGTGTGTCGGGTGTGGGTTTGGGGGCTTTTCTGGGGCCTACATGTGGTGGGTCGGGCGTGGGTTTGGGGGGTTTTCTGGGGGCCTGCGCGTGGTGCATTGGGTGCGGGTTTGGGGGCTTTCCCAGGGGCCTGCGCGTGGTACATCTGGTGCGGCTTTGGGGACTTTCCTGGGGGCCTGCACGTCGTGCATTGGCCGTGGGTTTGGGGACTTTCTCGGGGGCCTGCATCGAGCGTGGGTTTGGGGGCTTTCCCGGGAACTGCGTCGAGCGTGGGTTTGGGGGCTTTCTCGGGGGCGTGCCGCGGGTTTGGGGGATTGTCGGGGGCTTGCGTCGGGCTGCAGGTTTGGGAGCGTTCCCCAGGGCGTGTGTCGGGTCTCGGGTTTGGGGCTTTCCCCGGGGCGTGCGTCGAGCCGCGGGTTTGGGAGCTTTCCCGGGGGTGTGCATTGAGCCGCGGGTTTGGAGGCTTTTCTGGGGGCCTGCTCGTGGTGCGTAGGGCGTGGGTTTGGGGGCTTTTCTGGGCGGCCTGTGTGTGGTGCGTCGCGTGATGGTTTGGGGAGTTTCCCGGGAGGCCTGCGCGTGGTGCGTCGGGTTCGGATTTGGGGCTTTCCGGGGCCTGCGCATGGTGCGTCGGGCGTGGGTTTGGTGTGTTTTCTGGGGACTTGCACGTGGTGCATTGGGCATGGGTTTGGGGGCTTTCCCGGGGGCCTGTGTGTGGCACGTTGGGTGCGGGTTTGGGAGGTTTCCCAGGGGCCTGTGCGTGTTGCATCGGGCGTGGGTTTGTGGGCCTTTCTAGGGGGCCTGCGTGTGATGCGTTGGGCGTGGATTTGGGGGCTTTCCCAGGGGCCTGCACGTTGTGTGTCGGGTGTGGGTTTGGGGGCTTTTCTGGGGCCTACATGTGGTGGGTCGGGCGTGGGTTTGGGGGGTTTTCTGGGGGCCTGCGCGTGGTGCATTGGGTGCGGGTTTGGGGGCTTTCCCAGGGGCCTGCGCGTGGTACATCTGGTGCGGCTTTGGGGACTTTCCTGGGGGCCTGCACGTCGTGCATTGGCCGTGGGTTTGGGGACTTTCTCGGGGGCCTGCATCGAGCGTGGGTTTGGGGGCTTTCCCGGGAACTGCGTCGAGCGTGGGTTTGGGGGCTTTCTCGGGGGCGTGCCGCGGGTTTGGGGGATTGTCGGGGGCTTGCGTCGGGCTGCAGGTTTGGGAGCGTTCCCCAGGGCGTGTGTCGGGTCTCGGGTTTGGGGCTTTCCCCGGGGCGTGCGTCGAGCCGCGGGTTTGGGAGCTTTCCCGGGGGTGTGCATTGAGCCGCGGGTTTGGAGGCTTTTCTGGGGGCCTGCTCGTGGTGCGTAGGGCGTGGGTTTGGGGGCTTTTCTGGGCGGCCTGTGTGTGGTGCGTCGCGTGATGGTTTGGGGAGTTTCCCGGGAGGCCTGCGCGTGGTGCGTCGGGTTCGGATTTGGGGCTTTCCGGGGCCTGCGCATGGTGCGTCGGGCGTGGGTTTGGTGTGTTTTCTGGGGACTTGCACGTGGTGCATTGGGCATGGGTTTGGGGGCTTTCCCGGGGGCCTGTGTGTGGCACGTTGGGTGCGGGTTTGGGAGGTTTCCCAGGGGCCTGTGCGTGTTGCATCGGGCGTGGGTTTGTGGGCCTTTCTAGGGGGCCTGCGTGTGATGCGTTGGGCGTGGATTTGGGGGCTTTCCCAGGGGCCTGCACGTTGTGTGTCGGGTGTGGGTTTGGGGGCTTTTCTGGGGCCTACATGTGGTGGGTCGGGCGTGGGTTTGGGGGGTTTTCTGGGGGCCTGCGCGTGGTGCATTGGGTGCGGGTTTGGGGGCTTTCCCAGGGGCCTGCGCGTGGTACATCTGGTGCGGCTTTGGGGACTTTCCTGGGGGCCTGCACGTCGTGCATTGGCCGTGGGTTTGGGGACTTTCTCGGGGGCCTGCATCGAGCGTGGGTTTGGGGGCTTTCCCGGGAACTGCGTCGAGCGTGGGTTTGGGGGCTTTCTCGGGGGCGTGCCGCGGGTTTGGGGGATTGTCGGGGGCTTGCGTCGGGCTGCAGGTTTGGGAGCGTTCCCCAGGGCGTGTGTCGGGTCTCGGGTTTGGGGCTTTCCCCGGGGCGTGCGTCGAGCCGCGGGTTTGGGAGCTTTCCCGGGGGTGTGCATTGAGCCGCGGGTTTGGAGGCTTTTCTGGGGGCCTGCTCGTGGTGCGTAGGGCGTGGGTTTGGGGGCTTTTCTGGGCGGCCTGTGTGTGGTGCGTCGCGTGATGGTTTGGGGAGTTTCCCGGGAGGCCTGCGCGTGGTGCGTCGGGTTCGGATTTGGGGCTTTCCGGGGCCTGCGCATGGTGCGTCGGGCGTGGGTTTGGTGTGTTTTCTGGGGACTTGCACGTGGTGCATTGGGCATGGGTTTGGGGGCTTTCCCGGGGGCCTGTGTGTGGCACGTTGGGTGCGGGTTTGGGAGGTTTCCCAGGGGCCTGTGCGTGTTGCATCGGGCGTGGGTTTGTGGGCCTTTCTAGGGGGCCTGCGTGTGATGCGTTGGGCGTGGATTTGGGGGCTTTCCCAGGGGCCTGCACGTTGTGTGTCGGGTGTGGGTTTGGGGGCTTTTCTGGGGCCTACATGTGGTGGGTCGGGCGTGGGTTTGGGGGGTTTTCTGGGGGCCTGCGCGTGGTGCATTGGGTGCGGGTTTGGGGGCTTTCCCAGGGGCCTGCGCGTGGTACATCTGGTGCGGCTTTGGGGACTTTCCTGGGGGCCTGCACGTCGTGCATTGGCCGTGGGTTTGGGGACTTTCTCGGGGGCCTGCATCGAGCGTGGGTTTGGGGGCTTTCCCGGGAACTGCGTCGAGCGTGGGTTTGGGGGCTTTCTCGGGGGCGTGCCGCGGGTTTGGGGGATTGTCGGGGGCTTGCGTCGGGCTGCAGGTTTGGGAGCGTTCCCCAGGGCGTGTGTCGGGTCTCGGGTTTGGGGCTTTCCCCGGGGCGTGCGTCGAGCCGCGGGTTTGGGAGCTTTCCCGGGGGTGTGCATTGAGCCGCGGGTTTGGAGGCTTTTCTGGGGGCCTGCTCGTGGTGCGTAGGGCGTGGGTTTGGGGGCTTTTCTGGGCGGCCTGTGTGTGGTGCGTCGCGTGATGGTTTGGGGAGTTTCCCGGGAGGCCTGCGCGTGGTGCGTCGGGTTCGGATTTGGGGCTTTCCGGGGCCTGCGCATGGTGCGTCGGGCGTGGGTTTGGTGTGTTTTCTGGGGACTTGCACGTGGTGCATTGGGCATGGGTTTGGGGGCTTTCCCGGGGGCCTGTGTGTGGCACGTTGGGTGCGGGTTTGGGAGGTTTCCCAGGGGCCTGTGCGTGTTGCATCGGGCGTGGGTTTGTGGGCCTTTCTAGGGGGCCTGCGTGTGATGCGTTGGGCGTGGATTTGGGGGCTTTCCCAGGGGCCTGCACGTTGTGTGTCGGGTGTGGGTTTGGGGGCTTTTCTGGGGCCTACATGTGGTGGGTCGGGCGTGGGTTTGGGGGGTTTTCTGGGGGCCTGCGCGTGGTGCATTGGGTGCGGGTTTGGGGGCTTTCCCAGGGGCCTGCGCGTGGTACATCTGGTGCGGCTTTGGGGACTTTCCTGGGGGCCTGCACGTCGTGCATTGGCCGTGGGTTTGGGGACTTTCTCGGGGGCCTGCATCGAGCGTGGGTTTGGGGGCTTTCCCGGGAACTGCGTCGAGCGTGGGTTTGGGGGCTTTCTCGGGGGCGTGCCGCGGGTTTGGGGGATTGTCGGGGGCTTGCGTCGGGCTGCAGGTTTGGGAGCGTTCCCCAGGGCGTGTGTCGGGTCTCGGGTTTGGGGCTTTCCCCGGGGCGTGCGTCGAGCCGCGGGTTTGGGAGCTTTCCCGGGGGTGTGCATTGAGCCGCGGGTTTGGAGGCTTTTCTGGGGGCCTGCTCGTGGTGCGTAGGGCGTGGGTTTGGGGGCTTTTCTGGGCGGCCTGTGTGTGGTGCGTCGCGTGATGGTTTGGGGAGTTTCCCGGGAGGCCTGCGCGTGGTGCGTCGGGTTCGGATTTGGGGCTTTCCGGGGCCTGCGCATGGTGCGTCGGGCGTGGGTTTGGTGTGTTTTCTGGGGACTTGCACGTGGTGCATTGGGCATGGGTTTGGGGGCTTTCCCGGGGGCCTGTGTGTGGCACGTTGGGTGCGGGTTTGGGAGGTTTCCCAGGGGCCTGTGCGTGTTGCATCGGGCGTGGGTTTGTGGGCCTTTCTAGGGGGCCTGCGTGTGATGCGTTGGGCGTGGATTTGGGGGCTTTCCCAGGGGCCTGCACGTTGTGTGTCGGGTGTGGGTTTGGGGGCTTTTCTGGGGCCTACATGTGGTGGGTCGGGCGTGGGTTTGGGGGGTTTTCTGGGGGCCTGCGCGTGGTGCATTGGGTGCGGGTTTGGGGGCTTTCCCAGGGGCCTGCGCGTGGTACATCTGGTGCGGCTTTGGGGACTTTCCTGGGGGCCTGCACGTCGTGCATTGGCCGTGGGTTTGGGGACTTTCTCGGGGGCCTGCATCGAGCGTGGGTTTGGGGGGTTTCCCGGGAACTGCGTCGAGCGTGGGTTTGGGGGCTTTCTCGGGGGCGTGCCGCGGGTTTGGGGGATTGTCGGGGGCTTGCGTCGGGCTGCAGGTTTGGGAGCGTTCCCCAGGGCGTGTGTCGGGTCTCGGGTTTGGGGCTTTCCCCGGGGCGTGCGTCGAGCCGCGGGTTTGGGAGCTTTCCCGGGGGTGTGCATTGAGCCGCGGGTTTGGAGGCTTTTCTGGGGGCCTGCTCGTGGTGCGTAGGGCGTGGGTTTGGGGGCTTTTCTGGGCGGCCTGTGTGTGGTGCGTCGCGTGATGGTTTGGGGAGTTTCCCGGGAGGCCTGCGCGTGGTGCGTCGGGTTCGGATTTGGGGCTTTCCGGGGCCTGCGCATGGTGCGTCGGGCGTGGGTTTGGTGTGTTTTCTGGGGACTTGCACGTGGTGCATTGGGCATGGGTTTGGGGGCTTTCCCGGGGGCCTGTGTGTGGCACGTTGGGTGCGGGTTTGGGAGGTTTCCCAGGGGCCTGTGCGTGTTGCATCGGGCGTGGGTTTGTGGGCCTTTCTAGGGGGCCTGCGTGTGATGCGTTGGGCGTGGATTTGGGGGCTTTCCCAGGGGCCTGCACGTTGTGTGTCGGGTGTGGGTTTGGGGGCTTTTCTGGGGCCTACATGTGGTGGGTCGGGCGTGGGTTTGGGGGGTTTTCTGGGGGCCTGCGCGTGGTGCATTGGGTGCGGGTTTGGGGGCTTTCCCAGGGGCCTGCGCGTGGTACATCTGGTGCGGCTTTGGGGACTTTCCTGGGGGCCTGCACGTCGTGCATTGGCCGTGGGTTTGGGGACTTTCTCGGGGGCCTGCATCGAGCGTGGGTTTGGGGGCTTTCCCGGGAACTGCGTCGAGCGTGGGTTTGGGGGCTTTCTCGGGGGCGTGCCGCGGGTTTGGGGGATTGTCGGGGGCTTGCGTCGGGCTGCAGGTTTGGGAGCGTTCCCCAGGGCGTGTGTCGGGTCTCGGGTTTGGGGCTTTCCCCGGGGCGTGCGTCGAGCCGCGGGTTTGGGAGCTTTCCCGGGGGTGTGCATTGAGCCGCGGGTTTGGAGGCTTTTCTGGGGGCCTGCTCGTGGTGCGTAGGGCGTGGGTTTGGGGGCTTTTCTGGGCGGCCTGTGTGTGGTGCGTCGCGTGATGGTTTGGGGAGTTTCCCGGGAGGCCTGCGCGTGGTGCGTCGGGTTCGGATTTGGGGCTTTCCGGGGCCTGCGCATGGTGCGTCGGGCGTGGGTTTGGTGTGTTTTCTGGGGACTTGCACGTGGTGCATTGGGCATGGGTTTGGGGGCTTTCCCGGGGGCCTGTGTGTGGCACGTTGGGTGCGGGTTTGGGAGGTTTCCCAGGGGCCTGTGCGTGTTGCATCGGGCGTGGGTTTGTGGGCCTTTCTAGGGGGCCTGCGTGTGATGCGTTGGGCGTGGATTTGGGGGCTTTCCCAGGGGCCTGCACGTTGTGTGTCGGGTGTGGGTTTGGGGGCTTTTCTGGGGCCTACATGTGGTGGGTCGGGCGTGGGTTTGGGGGGTTTTCTGGGGGCCTGCGCGTGGTGCATTGGGTGCGGGTTTGGGGGCTTTCCCAGGGGCCTGCGCGTGGTACATCTGGTGCGGCTTTGGGGACTTTCCTGGGGGCCTGCACGTCGTGCATTGGCCGTGGGTTTGGGGACTTTCTCGGGGGCCTGCATCGAGCGTGGGTTTGGGGGCTTTCCCGGGAACTGCGTCGAGCGTGGGTTTGGGGGCTTTCTCGGGGGCGTGCCGCGGGTTTGGGGGATTGTCGGGGGCTTGCGTCGGGCTGCAGGTTTGGGAGCGTTCCCCAGGGCGTGTGTCGGGTCTCGGGTTTGGGGCTTTCCCCGGGGCGTGCGTCGAGCCGCGGGTTTGGGAGCTTTCCCGGGGGTGTGCATTGAGCCGCGGGTTTGGAGGCTTTTCTGGGGGCCTGCTCGTGGTGCGTAGGGCGTGGGTTTGGGGGCTTTTCTGGGCGGCCTGTGTGTGGTGCGTCGCGTGATGGTTTGGGGAGTTTCCCGGGAGGCCTGCGCGTGGTGCGTCGGGTTCGGATTTGGGGCTTTCCGGGGCCTGCGCATGGTGCGTCGGGCGTGGGTTTGGTGTGTTTTCTGGGGACTTGCACGTGGTGCATTGGGCATGGGTTTGGGGGCTTTCCCGGGGGCCTGTGTGTGGCACGTTGGGTGCGGGTTTGGGAGGTTTCCCAGGGGCCTGTGCGTGTTGCATCGGGCGTGGGTTTGTGGGCCTTTCTAGGGGGCCTGCGTGTGATGCGTTGGGCGTGGATTTGGGGGCTTTCCCAGGGGCCTGCACGTTGTGTGTCGGGTGTGGGTTTGGGGGCTTTTCTGGGGCCTACATGTGGTGGGTCGGGCGTGGGTTTGGGGGGTTTTCTGGGGGCCTGCGCGTGGTGCATTGGGTGCGGGTTTGGGGGCTTTCCCAGGGGCCTGCGCGTGGTACATCTGGTGCGGCTTTGGGGACTTTCCTGGGGGCCTGCACGTCGTGCATTGGCCGTGGGTTTGGGGACTTTCTCGGGGGCCTGCATCGAGCGTGGGTTTGGGGGCTTTCCCGGGAACTGCGTCGAGCGTGGGTTTGGGGGCTTTCTCGGGGGCGTGCCGCGGGTTTGGGGGATTGTCGGGGGCTTGCGTCGGGCTGCAGGTTTGGGAGCGTTCCCCAGGGCGTGTGTCGGGTCTCGGGTTTGGGGCTTTCCCCGGGGCGTGCGTCGAGCCGCGGGTTTGGGAGCTTTCCCGGGGGTGTGCATTGAGCCGCGGGTTTGGAGGCTTTTCTGGGGGCCTGCTCGTGGTGCGTAGGGCGTGGGTTTGGGGGCTTTTCTGGGCGGCCTGTGTGTGGTGCGTCGCGTGATGGTTTGGGGAGTTTCCCGGGAGGCCTGCGCGTGGTGCGTCGGGTTCGGATTTGGGGCTTTCCGGGGCCTGCGCATGGTGCGTCGGGCGTGGGTTTGGTGTGTTTTCTGGGGACTTGCACGTGGTGCATTGGGCATGGGTTTGGGGGCTTTCCCGGGGGCCTGTGTGTGGCACGTTGGGTGCGGGTTTGGGAGGTTTCCCAGGGGCCTGTGCGTGTTGCATCGGGCGTGGGTTTGTGGGCCTTTCTAGGGGGCCTGCGTGTGATGCGTTGGGCGTGGATTTGGGGGCTTTCCCAGGGGCCTGCACGTTGTGTGTCGGGTGTGGGTTTGGGGGCTTTTCTGGGGCCTACATGTGGTGGGTCGGGCGTGGGTTTGGGGGGTTTTCTGGGGGCCTGCGCGTGGTGCATTGGGTGCGGGTTTGGGGGCTTTCCCAGGGGCCTGCGCGTGGTACATCTGGTGCGGCTTTGGGGACTTTCCTGGGGGCCTGCACGTCGTGCATTGGCCGTGGGTTTGGGGACTTTCTCGGGGGCCTGCATCGAGCGTGGGTTTGGGGGCTTTCCCGGGAACTGCGTCGAGCGTGGGTTTGGGGGCTTTCTCGGGGGCGTGCCGCGGGTTTGGGGGATTGTCGGGGGCTTGCGTCGGGCTGCAGGTTTGGGAGCGTTCCCCAGGGCGTGTGTCGGGTCTCGGGTTTGGGGCTTTCCCCGGGGCGTGCGTCGAGCCGCGGGTTTGGGAGCTTTCCCGGGGGTGTGCATTGAGCCGCGGGTTTGGAGGCTTTTCTGGGGGCCTGCTCGTGGTGCGTAGGGCGTGGGTTTGGGGGCTTTTCTGGGCGGCCTGTGTGTGGTGCGTCGCGTGATGGTTTGGGGAGTTTCCCGGGAGGCCTGCGCGTGGTGCGTCGGGTTCGGATTTGGGGCTTTCCGGGGCCTGCGCATGGTGCGTCGGGCGTGGGTTTGGTGTGTTTTCTGGGGACTTGCACGTGGTGCATTGGGCATGGGTTTGGGGGCTTTCCCGGGGGCCTGTGTGTGGCACGTTGGGTGCGGGTTTGGGAGGTTTCCCAGGGGCCTGTGCGTGTTGCATCGGGCGTGGGTTTGTGGGCCTTTCTAGGGGGCCTGCGTGTGATGCGTTGGGCGTGGATTTGGGGGCTTTCCCAGGGGCCTGCACGTTGTGTGTCGGGTGTGGGTTTGGGGGCTTTTCTGGGGCCTACATGTGGTGGGTCGGGCGTGGGTTTGGGGGGTTTTCTGGGGGCCTGCGCGTGGTGCATTGGGTGCGGGTTTGGGGGCTTTCCCAGGGGCCTGCGCGTGGTACATCTGGTGCGGCTTTGGGGACTTTCCTGGGGGCCTGCACGTCGTGCATTGGCCGTGGGTTTGGGGACTTTCTCGGGGGCCTGCATCGAGCGTGGGTTTGGGGGCTTTCCCGGGAACTGCGTCGAGCGTGGGTTTGGGGGCTTTCTCGGGGGCGTGCCGCGGGTTTGGGGGATTGTCGGGGGCTTGCGTCGGGCTGCAGGTTTGGGAGCGTTCCCCAGGGCGTGTGTCGGGTCTCGGGTTTGGGGCTTTCCCCGGGGCGTGCGTCGAGCCGCGGGTTTGGGAGCTTTCCCGGGGGTGTGCATTGAGCCGCGGGTTTGGAGGCTTTTCTGGGGGCCTGCTCGTGGTGCGTAGGGCGTGGGTTTGGGGGCTTTTCTGGGCGGCCTGTGTGTGGTGCGTCGCGTGATGGTTTGGGGAGTTTCCCGGGAGGCCTGCGCGTGGTGCGTCGGGTTCGGATTTGGGGCTTTCCGGGGCCTGCGCATGGTGCGTCGGGCGTGGGTTTGGTGTGTTTTCTGGGGACTTGCACGTGGTGCATTGGGCATGGGTTTGGGGGCTTTCCCGGGGGCCTGTGTGTGGCACGTTGGGTGCGGGTTTGGGAGGTTTCCCAGGGGCCTGTGCGTGTTGCATCGGGCGTGGGTTTGTGGGCCTTTCTAGGGGGCCTGCGTGTGATGCGTTGGGCGTGGATTTGGGGGCTTTCCCAGGGGCCTGCACGTTGTGTGTCGGGTGTGGGTTTGGGGGCTTTTCTGGGGCCTACATGTGGTGGGTCGGGCGTGGGTTTGGGGGGTTTTCTGGGGGCCTGCGCGTGGTGCATTGGGTGCGGGTTTGGGGGCTTTCCCAGGGGCCTGCGCGTGGTACATCTGGTGCGGCTTTGGGGACTTTCCTGGGGGCCTGCACGTCGTGCATTGGCCGTGGGTTTGGGGACTTTCTCGGGGGCCTGCATCGAGCGTGGGTTTGGGGGCTTTCCCGGGAACTGCGTCGAGCGTGGGTTTGGGGGCTTTCTCGGGGGCGTGCCGCGGGTTTGGGGGATTGTCGGGGGCTTGCGTCGGGCTGCAGGTTTGGGAGCGTTCCCCAGGGCGTGTGTCGGGTCTCGGGTTTGGGGCTTTCCCCGGGGCGTGCGTCGAGCCGCGGGTTTGGGAGCTTTCCCGGGGGTGTGCATTGAGCCGCGGGTTTGGAGGCTTTTCTGGGGGCCTGCTCGTGGTGCGTAGGGCGTGGGTTTGGGGGCTTTTCTGGGCGGCCTGTGTGTGGTGCGTCGCGTGATGGTTTGGGGAGTTTCCCGGGAGGCCTGCGCGTGGTGCGTCGGGTTCGGATTTGGGGCTTTCCGGGGCCTGCGCATGGTGCGTCGGGCGTGGGTTTGGTGTGTTTTCTGGGGACTTGCACGTGGTGCATTGGGCATGGGTTTGGGGGCTTTCCCGGGGGCCTGTGTGTGGCACGTTGGGTGCGGGTTTGGGAGGTTTCCCAGGGGCCTGTGCGTGTTGCATCGGGCGTGGGTTTGTGGGCCTTTCTAGGGGGCCTGCGTGTGATGCGTTGGGCGTGGATTTGGGGGCTTTCCCAGGGGCCTGCACGTTGTGTGTCGGGTGTGGGTTTGGGGGCTTTTCTGGGGCCTACATGTGGTGGGTCGGGCGTGGGTTTGGGGGGTTTTCTGGGGGCCTGCGCGTGGTGCATTGGGTGCGGGTTTGGGGGCTTTCCCAGGGGCCTGCGCGTGGTACATCTGGTGCGGCTTTGGGGACTTTCCTGGGGGCCTGCACGTCGTGCATTGGCCGTGGGTTTGGGGACTTTCTCGGGGGCCTGCATCGAGCGTGGGTTTGGGGGCTTTCCCGGGAACTGCGTCGAGCGTGGGTTTGGGGGCTTTCTCGGGGGCGTGCCGCGGGTTTGGGGGATTGTCGGGGGCTTGCGTCGGGCTGCAGGTTTGGGAGCGTTCCCCAGGGCGTGTGTCGGGTCTCGGGTTTGGGGCTTTCCCCGGGGCGTGCGTCGAGCCGCGGGTTTGGGAGCTTTCCCGGGGGTGTGCATTGAGCCGCGGGTTTGGAGGCTTTTCTGGGGGCCTGCTCGTGGTGCGTAGGGCGTGGGTTTGGGGGCTTTTCTGGGCGGCCTGTGTGTGGTGCGTCGCGTGATGGTTTGGGGAGTTTCCCGGGAGGCCTGCGCGTGGTGCGTCGGGTTCGGATTTGGGGCTTTCCGGGGCCTGCGCATGGTGCGTCGGGCGTGGGTTTGGTGTGTTTTCTGGGGACTTGCACGTGGTGCATTGGGCATGGGTTTGGGGGCTTTCCCGGGGGCCTGTGTGTGGCACGTTGGGTGCGGGTTTGGGAGGTTTCCCAGGGGCCTGTGCGTGTTGCATCGGGCGTGGGTTTGTGGGCCTTTCTAGGGGGCCTGCGTGTGATGCGTTGGGCGTGGATTTGGGGGCTTTCCCAGGGGCCTGCACGTTGTGTGTCGGGTGTGGGTTTGGGGGCTTTTCTGGGGCCTACATGTGGTGGGTCGGGCGTGGGTTTGGGGGGTTTTCTGGGGGCCTGCGCGTGGTGCATTGGGTGCGGGTTTGGGGGCTTTCCCAGGGGCCTGCGCGTGGTACATCTGGTGCGGCTTTGGGGACTTTCCTGGGGGCCTGCACGTCGTGCATTGGCCGTGGGTTTGGGGACTTTCTCGGGGGCCTGCATCGAGCGTGGGTTTGGGGGCTTTCCCGGGAACTGCGTCGAGCGTGGGTTTGGGGGCTTTCTCGGGGGCGTGCCGCGGGTTTGGGGGATTGTCGGGGGCTTGCGTCGGGCTGCAGGTTTGGGAGCGTTCCCCAGGGCGTGTGTCGGGTCTCGGGTTTGGGGCTTTCCCCGGGGCGTGCGTCGAGCCGCGGGTTTGGGAGCTTTCCCGGGGGTGTGCATTGAGCCGCGGGTTTGGAGGCTTTTCTGGGGGCCTGCTCGTGGTGCGTAGGGCGTGGGTTTGGGGGCTTTTCTGGGCGGCCTGTGTGTGGTGCGTCGCGTGATGGTTTGGGGAGTTTCCCGGGAGGCCTGCGCGTGGTGCGTCGGGTTCGGATTTGGGGCTTTCCGGGGCCTGCGCATGGTGCGTCGGGCGTGGGTTTGGTGTGTTTTCTGGGGACTTGCACGTGGTGCATTGGGCATGGGTTTGGGGGCTTTCCCGGGGGCCTGTGTGTGGCACGTTGGGTGCGGGTTTGGGAGGTTTCCCAGGGGCCTGTGCGTGTTGCATCGGGCGTGGGTTTGTGGGCCTTTCTAGGGGGCCTGCGTGTGATGCGTTGGGCGTGGATTTGGGGGCTTTCCCAGGGGCCTGCACGTTGTGTGTCGGGTGTGGGTTTGGGGGCTTTTCTGGGGCCTACATGTGGTGGGTCGGGCGTGGGTTTGGGGGGTTTTCTGGGGGCCTGCGCGTGGTGCATTGGGTGCGGGTTTGGGGGCTTTCCCAGGGGCCTGCGCGTGGTACATCTGGTGCGGCTTTGGGGACTTTCCTGGGGGCCTGCACGTCGTGCATTGGCCGTGGGTTTGGGGACTTTCTCGGGGGCCTGCATCGAGCGTGGGTTTGGGGGCTTTCCCGGGAACTGCGTCGAGCGTGGGTTTGGGGGCTTTCTCGGGGGCGTGCCGCGGGTTTGGGGGATTGTCGGGGGCTTGCGTCGGGCTGCAGGTTTGGGAGCGTTCCCCAGGGCGTGTGTCGGGTCTCGGGTTTGGGGCTTTCCCCGGGGCGTGCGTCGAGCCGCGGGTTTGGGAGCTTTCCCGGGGGTGTGCATTGAGCCGCGGGTTTGGAGGCTTTTCTGGGGGCCTGCTCGTGGTGCGTAGGGCGTGGGTTTGGGGGCTTTTCTGGGCGGCCTGTGTGTGGTGCGTCGCGTGATGGTTTGGGGAGTTTCCCGGGAGGCCTGCGCGTGGTGCGTCGGGTTCGGATTTGGGGCTTTCCGGGGCCTGCGCATGGTGCGTCGGGCGTGGGTTTGGTGTGTTTTCTGGGGACTTGCACGTGGTGCATTGGGCATGGGTTTGGGGGCTTTCCCGGGGGCCTGTGTGTGGCACGTTGGGTGCGGGTTTGGGAGGTTTCCCAGGGGCCTGTGCGTGTTGCATCGGGCGTGGGTTTGTGGGCCTTTCTAGGGGGCCTGCGTGTGATGCGTTGGGCGTGGATTTGGGGGCTTTCCCAGGGGCCTGCACGTTGTGTGTCGGGTGTGGGTTTGGGGGCTTTTCTGGGGCCTACATGTGGTGGGTCGGGCGTGGGTTTGGGGGGTTTTCTGGGGGCCTGCGCGTGGTGCATTGGGTGCGGGTTTGGGGGCTTTCCCAGGGGCCTGCGCGTGGTACATCTGGTGCGGCTTTGGGGACTTTCCTGGGGGCCTGCACGTCGTGCATTGGCCGTGGGTTTGGGGACTTTCTCGGGGGCCTGCATCGAGCGTGGGTTTGGGGGCTTTCCCGGGAACTGCGTCGAGCGTGGGTTTGGGGGCTTTCTCGGGGGCGTGCCGCGGGTTTGGGGGATTGTCGGGGGCTTGCGTCGGGCTGCAGGTTTGGGAGCGTTCCCCAGGGCGTGTGTCGGGTCTCGGGTTTGGGGCTTTCCCCGGGGCGTGCGTCGAGCCGCGGGTTTGGGAGCTTTCCCGGGGGTGTGCATTGAGCCGCGGGTTTGGAGGCTTTTCTGGGGGCCTGCTCGTGGTGCGTAGGGCGTGGGTTTGGGGGCTTTTCTGGGCGGCCTGTGTGTGGTGCGTCGCGTGATGGTTTGGGGAGTTTCCCGGGAGGCCTGCGCGTGGTGCGTCGGGTTCGGATTTGGGGCTTTCCGGGGCCTGCGCATGGTGCGTCGGGCGTGGGTTTGGTGTGTTTTCTGGGGACTTGCACGTGGTGCATTGGGCATGGGTTTGGGGGCTTTCCCGGGGGCCTGTGTGTGGCACGTTGGGTGCGGGTTTGGGAGGTTTCCCAGGGGCCTGTGCGTGTTGCATCGGGCGTGGGTTTGTGGGCCTTTCTAGGGGGCCTGCGTGTGATGCGTTGGGCGTGGATTTGGGGGCTTTCCCAGGGGCCTGCACGTTGTGTGTCGGGTGTGGGTTTGGGGGCTTTTCTGGGGCCTACATGTGGTGGGTCGGGCGTGGGTTTGGGGGGTTTTCTGGGGGCCTGCGCGTGGTGCATTGGGTGCGGGTTTGGGGGCTTTCCCAGGGGCCTGCGCGTGGTACATCTGGTGCGGCTTTGGGGACTTTCCTGGGGGCCTGCACGTCGTGCATTGGCCGTGGGTTTGGGGACTTTCTCGGGGGCCTGCATCGAGCGTGGGTTTGGGGGCTTTCCCGGGAACTGCGTCGAGCGTGGGTTTGGGGGCTTTCTCGGGGGCGTGCCGCGGGTTTGGGGGATTGTCGGGGGCTTGCGTCGGGCTGCAGGTTTGGGAGCGTTCCCCAGGGCGTGTGTCGGGTCTCGGGTTTGGGGCTTTCCCCGGGGCGTGCGTCGAGCCGCGGGTTTGGGAGCTTTCCCGGGGGTGTGCATTGAGCCGCGGGTTTGGAGGCTTTTCTGGGGGCCTGCTCGTGGTGCGTAGGGCGTGGGTTTGGGGGCTTTTCTGGGCGGCCTGTGTGTGGTGCGTCGCGTGATGGTTTGGGGAGTTTCCCGGGAGGCCTGCGCGTGGTGCGTCGGGTTCGGATTTGGGGCTTTCCGGGGCCTGCGCATGGTGCGTCGGGCGTGGGTTTGGTGTGTTTTCTGGGGACTTGCACGTGGTGCATTGGGCATGGGTTTGGGGGCTTTCCCGGGGGCCTGTGTGTGGCACGTTGGGTGCGGGTTTGGGAGGTTTCCCAGGGGCCTGTGCGTGTTGCATCGGGCGTGGGTTTGTGGGCCTTTCTAGGGGGCCTGCGTGTGATGCGTTGGGCGTGGATTTGGGGGCTTTCCCAGGGGCCTGCACGTTGTGTGTCGGGTGTGGGTTTGGGGGCTTTTCTGGGGCCTACATGTGGTGGGTCGGGCGTGGGTTTGGGGGGTTTTCTGGGGGCCTGCGCGTGGTGCATTGGGTGCGGGTTTGGGGGCTTTCCCAGGGGCCTGCGCGTGGTACATCTGGTGCGGCTTTGGGGACTTTCCTGGGGGCCTGCACGTCGTGCATTGGCCGTGGGTTTGGGGACTTTCTCGGGGGCCTGCATCGAGCGTGGGTTTGGGGGGTTTCCCGGGAACTGCGTCGAGCGTGGGTTTGGGGGCTTTCTCGGGGGCGTGCCGCGGGTTTGGGGGATTGTCGGGGGCTTGCGTCGGGCTGCAGGTTTGGGAGCGTTCCCCAGGGCGTGTGTCGGGTCTCGGGTTTGGGGCTTTCCCCGGGGCGTGCGTCGAGCCGCGGGTTTGGGAGCTTTCCCGGGGGTGTGCATTGAGCCGCGGGTTTGGAGGCTTTTCTGGGGGCCTGCTCGTGGTGCGTAGGGCGTGGGTTTGGGGGCTTTTCTGGGCGGCCTGTGTGTGGTGCGTCGCGTGATGGTTTGGGGAGTTTCCCGGGAGGCCTGCGCGTGGTGCGTCGGGTTCGGATTTGGGGCTTTCCGGGGCCTGCGCATGGTGCGTCGGGCGTGGGTTTGGTGTGTTTTCTGGGGACTTGCACGTGGTGCATTGGGCATGGGTTTGGGGGCTTTCCCGGGGGCCTGTGTGTGGCACGTTGGGTGCGGGTTTGGGAGGTTTCCCAGGGGCCTGTGCGTGTTGCATCGGGCGTGGGTTTGTGGGCCTTTCTAGGGGGCCTGCGTGTGATGCGTTGGGCGTGGATTTGGGGGCTTTCCCAGGGGCCTGCACGTTGTGTGTCGGGTGTGGGTTTGGGGGCTTTTCTGGGGCCTACATGTGGTGGGTCGGGCGTGGGTTTGGGGGGTTTTCTGGGGGCCTGCGCGTGGTGCATTGGGTGCGGGTTTGGGGGCTTTCCCAGGGGCCTGCGCGTGGTACATCTGGTGCGGCTTTGGGGACTTTCCTGGGGGCCTGCACGTCGTGCATTGGCCGTGGGTTTGGGGACTTTCTCGGGGGCCTGCATCGAGCGTGGGTTTGGGGGCTTTCCCGGGAACTGCGTCGAGCGTGGGTTTGGGGGCTTTCTCGGGGGCGTGCCGCGGGTTTGGGGGATTGTCGGGGGCTTGCGTCGGGCTGCAGGTTTGGGAGCGTTCCCCAGGGCGTGTGTCGGGTCTCGGGTTTGGGGCTTTCCCCGGGGCGTGCGTCGAGCCGCGGGTTTGGGAGCTTTCCCGGGGGTGTGCATTGAGCCGCGGGTTTGGAGGCTTTTCTGGGGGCCTGCTCGTGGTGCGTAGGGCGTGGGTTTGGGGGCTTTTCTGGGCGGCCTGTGTGTGGTGCGTCGCGTGATGGTTTGGGGAGTTTCCCGGGAGGCCTGCGCGTGGTGCGTCGGGTTCGGATTTGGGGCTTTCCGGGGCCTGCGCATGGTGCGTCGGGCGTGGGTTTGGTGTGTTTTCTGGGGACTTGCACGTGGTGCATTGGGCATGGGTTTGGGGGCTTTCCCGGGGGCCTGTGTGTGGCACGTTGGGTGCGGGTTTGGGAGGTTTCCCAGGGGCCTGTGCGTGTTGCATCGGGCGTGGGTTTGTGGGCCTTTCTAGGGGGCCTGCGTGTGATGCGTTGGGCGTGGATTTGGGGGCTTTCCCAGGGGCCTGCACGTTGTGTGTCGGGTGTGGGTTTGGGGGCTTTTCTGGGGCCTACATGTGGTGGGTCGGGCGTGGGTTTGGGGGGTTTTCTGGGGGCCTGCGCGTGGTGCATTGGGTGCGGGTTTGGGGGCTTTCCCAGGGGCCTGCGCGTGGTACATCTGGTGCGGCTTTGGGGACTTTCCTGGGGGCCTGCACGTCGTGCATTGGCCGTGGGTTTGGGGACTTTCTCGGGGGCCTGCATCGAGCGTGGGTTTGGGGGCTTTCCCGGGAACTGCGTCGAGCGTGGGTTTGGGGGCTTTCTCGGGGGCGTGCCGCGGGTTTGGGGGATTGTCGGGGGCTTGCGTCGGGCTGCAGGTTTGGGAGCGTTCCCCAGGGCGTGTGTCGGGTCTCGGGTTTGGGGCTTTCCCCGGGGCGTGCGTCGAGCCGCGGGTTTGGGAGCTTTCCCGGGGGTGTGCATTGAGCCGCGGGTTTGGAGGCTTTTCTGGGGGCCTGCTCGTGGTGCGTAGGGCGTGGGTTTGGGGGCTTTTCTGGGCGGCCTGTGTGTGGTGCGTCGCGTGATGGTTTGGGGAGTTTCCCGGGAGGCCTGCGCGTGGTGCGTCGGGTTCGGATTTGGGGCTTTCCGGGGCCTGCGCATGGTGCGTCGGGCGTGGGTTTGGTGTGTTTTCTGGGGACTTGCACGTGGTGCATTGGGCATGGGTTTGGGGGCTTTCCCGGGGGCCTGTGTGTGGCACGTTGGGTGCGGGTTTGGGAGGTTTCCCAGGGGCCTGTGCGTGTTGCATCGGGCGTGGGTTTGTGGGCCTTTCTAGGGGGCCTGCGTGTGATGCGTTGGGCGTGGATTTGGGGGCTTTCCCAGGGG
>JAWZYU010001041.1:0-53000 GCA_038380435.1 Ryuthela nishihirai | reverse complement strand
TAATACAAAATCATACATTACATCACGAAATATGGCAACACGTATTGCGTC
Source organism: Ryuthela nishihirai (assembly GCA_038380435.1). NCBI lineage: Eukaryota > Metazoa > Arthropoda > Arachnida > Araneae > Heptathelidae > Ryuthela > Ryuthela nishihirai. Next base: position 52,949 of record JAWZYU010001041.1, on the reverse strand, counting down.
CGTCTGCTGTAGCAAGAGTGGTTCAATTGCATGTTGAAGTAGGTTTTTGGTGAACAAGCACAATTTGAATAAACTTGTTGTGTATCGGAAAAGAATTATTGAGTTTCTTCGTTCAGAAGCATTTGCAACACAGCAGTTCTCCGTTGCTTTATTTAAAAGCAAGACATTTCTTTAGCGATGTGATCAAAATTGAAGGAAGTTCTTCGCGATGACCTCGTTTCTCTTTCATGTTTGTTTGGAGCATACTGAAAAGGTATTTTTATGGTTGCCAGTCGGTGAGTGGTTGTGAAGAGTTTTTCGTAAAGTGGGTAACCGTTAGGATATTTTTTGTTGGACCGGGAGGGGGTGAAGCAAAGTAGATTGGGAAAATACGCACAAATGAAATTTTCTTTCTAGATTATGGCCGATCTTTATATGAAATATGACAATGAAGCCACTTCAGAGATTCAGAAGTGGAAAAATTCGGAGCCTTCATGTGCGGTTAGTGTAGTATTCTCCAGTGTGGCTCCCTCTATTGAGATCGGTATAGTCGCTCAGAGAAGTATTCGAACACTATGGTTGATTACAGAATTCAGAAAAAATATCTGGCAACAATTTTTTTAGGAATGAGTGATCTGACAACCTTCGTGTCACGTGATTACAGAATTCAGGAAAAATATCTGGATCGTGACAGCAACTGTACACGCTCCAGTTACCGTTCACAGCAAACTGGAGCGTGTGCAGTTACTGCACACGCTCCAGTTTGCTGTGAACGGTAACTGCACACGCTCAATATTTCCGTGAGTGAGCCCATACGATCTAGTATCAAAATAATATGACCACCTACAGTCGCTCAAAAAAGTATCCGAACACTATGGTTGATTACAGAATTCATAAAAATATCTGGCAACCATTTTTTTTAGAAATGAGTGATCTGGCAACCTTCGTGTCACGTGACACGATTGTTGCCAGATCACTCATTTCTAAAAAAATCGTTGCCAGATATTTTTTATGATTTCTGTAATCAACCATAGTGTTCGAATACTTTTTTGAACGACTGTATACCGGTGTTTGCGGGCCCGTATAAAAACTTCAAATGTTTGGCGTACTAACTCTCCATTTCCGTTTTTGATTAAAAAATATTTTTAATTTTGCTATGGAAATCTTTCTTTAACGTAACACTGAAATTTAAAAAATGAAGCGAACAACATAGGGAGGGCGTTTAAAAAGTTCTTGATACATGTCTATAGATTTGCAATCGTTCTTCTGAAGTTAATGAAAATTCCCCGCCCTGCCCACAGTCAGTAGGGGACACCGATGGGCTTGGAAAGGCCGCCGTCCGTCGGATGGGACGTTAAGCCGTGGCCCCGTGTGTGGGAGAGCCATACCCTGTGCACGTTAAAGAACACGCTGGATGGCCTTGACGGGAGACTACCATCTGTCTCCCAACAGCTGTTCCAGTGGGTCCCCTCCTCCAACCTTCTCTGAGCCTTCGGGGTCCATGTGACCTGGCCATTTAGCCCATGGTGTGCAAAAAAGTGCCGCTCAGAGGTAAAACAACCAACCAATCTGAAGTTAATGAGCTGCAACTTGTTTTGAAAACATGTCTAAATTTGTCATTATGTGTTAAAAACAAAGGCCTTATCATCATTTGTTTCTTCGATGGCGGCGCGTAAAGTTAGGTCTGCGAAATCTGTGCGTTGTTGCTATGGAGCCTACTAAGATGGGAAATGATTTTACATTTTCACATGGGTGCAGCATGGAGACGACGCGAAAAAAATTCATGCCGATTTATCCCAAGCATATGGAGATCATGCCTGTTCATATGGCACTCTTACGGGATGAATGCGCAAATTCAGAGAGAGAAAAAGCTTCAAAACCGTCGTTCAGATAGACCGAAGGAGGCCGTGAACGAGAGAACCATCGCTGCTCTTTAAGAGCTCATTAAAGAAAACCCACACACCACCGTTCAAGTAATAAATTTAGATCTCAGTGTATCGATTGACAGTATGGGAACAATTATTCATTACCATTAAAGTTCCGAATAATCTGTGCCAAATGGTTACCCCACAAACTGACAGAACAGCAAACACGAAGAACGCATATCGCCTCTGGCGCATATGAGAATCTCGTTTTCAAAGAGAATGACGTTTTTTCTTTACCTACTGTTTCATTCCTTAAAAGTTTTAATTTGAGCTAGAGGATGATGGGAAAGATGCAAATAGTGTTTTATTAGTAATTGCACAACATAAAAGTATTCGTCATTTAATTCTTAAATCTAAAAGGTTACATTTCCCACACCTCTCTCAGAAAAGTGGGTAGATTATTGCTGTCATTAAATATCTCTTAAAAACTACCACTAATTTTTCAAATTTCTATTCTCTACATGTTTTTAAAATTCGATAATAGCGCCGTTTCATATTTAGTGATTTGTAATGAGATATGTATTAAAACTACTAAGTGAAAATGAAAAATGCGAATTATAATATTTCGTTAGTTCCAATCAAACTAAAAAAGGGTTTTCTAATTGTCATTTTCATTGTTTCCAATCAAAACTCATGACGTTCACATTCCACCACCAAGATTTCATATTTCTATCATTCATCGTTGGAATATTCGTTTGAAATTTTGGAATTTTAAATCTTTTTTACCGTTAGAAGGCATAATTATATTGTTCGAAAGATTCCGAAAGTGCGAATCATAATTTTATCAATTCCTATCTAATCCCAAAAATATTTTTTTCATTCATCTTTAAATGCAATTATCTGCTAAAACAAAAAAAAAAAGATAATTCCCACCCCCTCTGGGTCTAAGGGGGTCAACTCGTCGGCAATGGAAACTTCGTGACTTTCATATTCCAGCAACAAATTTCAAATTTCTAGCATAAATACATCATTTGCAATATTCGTTTGAAATTTTGGAATTTTAAAAAATTTCCACCACTAGAGGGCGTAATTTTGGTTTTGGAAATAGATTATTATAGAATACTATAGATCGGAAGGTGCATATCGTAATATTTCATCAATTCCTATCCAACACAAAAAGAATTTTTAATTTATCTCTGTAAACAAAAAAGTTCGATGTCTACAGACGGACAGATAGACAGAAGGATAGATAGACAGACAAAGAGACGACAAAGCTAAACTATTTTCTCGTTTTCTTTGAAAACGATATAAAAAGGGCTAGAGTCGACTCGTGCAAGGAGATGCTGGTAATGTTTGAACCTAGTGGCCCCAAAGAGTTAACAGACATTGTTACAGATGATGATTGTTTTGTTTGGATTGTTTTGCCTCTGAGTGGCACTTTTTTTGCACACCATGGGCTAAATGGCCAGGTCACGAGGACCCCGAAGGCTCAGAGAAGGTTGGGGGAGGGGACCCACTGGAACAGCTGTTGGGAGATAGATGGTAGCCTCCCGTCAAGGCCATCCAGCGTGTTCTTTAACGTGCACAGGGTATGGCTCTCCCGCACACGGGGCCACGGCTTAACGTCCCATCCGACGGTCGGCGGCCTTTCCAAGCCCATCGGTGTCCCCTACTGACCGTGGGCAGGGCGGGGAATTTTGCGGAGATAAATCTCAACGCTGACCCAGCTGGGACTCGAACCTGGGAACTGCAGATTACGAGCCTGGCGCGCTACCGACTGAGCCACCCCCACCCCAGTTACAGATGATGAGACGTGGTTTAATTACTATACAACTCCCAGAAAGATTGAAAACTGTGTTTGGGTTAAGGAAGATGAACCATGTCCCCCATGTTCGATGGATCATCAAGGAAGAGAACGTTCACAATTTTCTTTCACATCCCAAAGAGTAATAGCCATAGACACCTTACTGAAAAAATGATGATAAATGGCCATTACTACACCAGCATTATTTTGCCCAAAATGGTTAAGGAGATGAAGGAGCAGCGTCCAACAACAGGTGTGTCAAGCGTTCTCCTTCTTCATTACAATTCCAGTGATCACAAAATCCGGCAAGTTACGGCCTATCCTGGAGCAGGAAAAAAAAAACAACCGACCACCCCATCCTGTATATTCACCAGATCTTGCACCATGTGATTTTTGGTTCTTTCTAAAAATCAAAAAGGAATTTGCTGGGAAGCCATTTTCAAGGGTGCAAGCCCTTGCAAAATGTGTTCATTCAGAGTTGCGGAGTTATTACCCAAAGAGAGTACCACCAAGCGTTCCAGAATTGGCATAGACGTCTGAAACTTTGAGTAGATGTTGAAGGGGAGTAGATTGAAGAACAATAAAAGTTTTGTTGAAGTAAATACAATTGTTTTTAATTCTGTTGATGCACGTTTAGAACATTTTAAACGCCCCTTGCATCAGGCTACCAGGAGCGTAACTACTGAAGGAACAGTGCGTGGGTGTTTCGCACCTCACCACCGAATAAGGAAGTGCTTAATTTTTTTAACTCGTTCTAAAAAAAAAAGGAGATCATATATTCGTTTTGTCGTCTGTCCTTCTGCAGATTATGGAACTTTTTTTTTGTTTCCAGAGATTAATTAAAAATTCTTGTTGGATTGGATGGGTATTGATGAACTATTACGAATCACGCTTTCGGAATGTTCCTATAACTCTATATAAATACCCCCTCAAGCAGCTGCTTGCCACAGAGGTCTGACAGAAGCCTGTCAGTTTATATGCCATAGTAGGAGATCTGAGAGGATGGCAGGCAGAAAAACAACACACACAACCATGCCTTAATCCGGGGTTCGAACCCAGGTCCCTTAAATCAGTAGCCAAGCGTGCTAACCACTCAGCCATGGGACGCTACTCTATATGTATTCTATATATGCTCCTCTAAAAGTGGAATCAATTGAAAATTGCAAAATTTCAAACTAATATTTCAAGCGTTATAATTACGTTTAGAAATTTCAAATTTTGTTTGTGAAATATGAATATCATGGAACTAAAAGTAGATTGACAACAACGATTTTCATCTTTACCCCCTTGGGTGGAAAAACGCACCTTTTTCGTTTTAAGCGAAAATTGCTTGTTTTTAGAGATAAATTGGAAATTCTTCTTGGGTTGAATAGGTGTTGATGAACTATTATGATTCACACTTTTAGAATCTCCCAAAAGCTTTAACTGCAAATTTTGAAAATTTCAAAATTTTAAACGAATTTTGCAAACGATCTATTTGATAAAAGAGTGATGATAAAGGGGTTTACATTAACAGCAACAATTAATTTGTAAATGTTATGTACAGTCGGTCAAAAAAGTATCCGAACACTACGGTTGATTACAGAATTCAAAAAAAATATCTGGCAACTTTTTTTGGAAATAGTGATCTGGCAACCTTCGTGTCACGTGACACGAAGGTTGCCAGATCACTATTTTCCAAAAAAAGTTGCCAGATATTTTTTTTTGAATTCTGTAATCAACCGTAGTGTTCGGATACTTTTTTGACCGACTGTACTAGATGCTCATCGAAAGGTTTAAGAGTTGATCCTATAATCATCATGAGCACGGTTAAGGTAACCATATTGATTTAATAAACGTATAGTACTTGGGTGAAAACTTCAAAAAATTTGTCCTATTTTGCACAAATGAGAAACAAGCAAATTTAAATTTTTAATACAGGAGAATTTCAAGTTACGGTTTTGATGCTCTGACGATTGAACCCATCTTCCGCTTCTGAATAATTAATAAACAAAAATTGGTGAACTAAATATATATAAATGTAAAATACTGTCTAGTAGGGGTGAAACTAGATTATCATGGATCCTGCTTCAAAATAATCAAGTGGTCCCCTATCTATAAAATGGTGTCCTCCATCCCTGAATCCCAGCTGGATCAGCGTTGAGATTTATCTCCGCAAAATTCCCCACCCAGCCCACGGTCAGTAGGGGACATCGATGGGCTTGAAAAGGCCGCCGTCCGTCGGATGGGACGTTAAGCCGTCGCCCCGTGTGCGGGAGAGCCATACCCTGTGCACGTTAAAGAACACGCTGGATGACCTTGACGGGAGGCTACCATCTGTCTCCCAACAGCTGTTCCAGTGGGTCCCCTCCCCCAACCTTCTCTGAGTCTTCGGGGTCCATGTGACCTGGCCATTTATCCCATGGTGTGCAAAAAAAGTGCCGCTCAGAGGTAAAACAACCCAACCCAACCCATCCCTGAATGGGCCCCAGACCGCCTGCATCAAAGATAGCTCCGCCTTATCTGTCCAGCTGTGTAAACATTTACTCATGAAACAGTTGCTTTCCATGAGATATCTGACAAGAGCCTCTCAGTTGAATTCGCCCTACACCAGATTAGTGAGGAATTAGAGACCTCAGCAGAAAGGAAAAAATAACAGACATCGATGCCTTATCCGTGGCTCAATCCTAACTCTCTTTTATTCTCATTCAAATACGCTAACCGTTACTCCACAGGAAGAAATCTGTTTCTTGTTTGCATCTCATATGTGTCGATAATAAAAAATAAATAAATACCCCTCAAGCAGCTGCTTGCCACAGAGGTCTGACAGGAGTCTGTCAGTTTATATGCCATAGGAGAAGGTCTGTAAGGATGGCAGGACCTCAGCAGAAAAACAACACACACATCCATGCCTTACCCGGGGCTCGAACCCAGAGTCCCTTAGATCAGTAGCCAAGTGTGCTAACCACTCGGCCATGGGACGGCTTTATGCGTCGATAGCCATCTTATATTAAGAACTAAAAGTAGACTGGGTTCGTTAGCTAGTAATATTACTTCAAGGGCGTGGAATTAGAATACAAGGGTCTCGGAAATGTTGTATATCTGGGGGTCTGGTTTTTTCAGTCTTTTTTGCGACCGAAAACGTACATGCATATGAAAAAAAAGAATATATTTTCACCCCTAAATAGCCCGTACTATTTTACCATCTAAGGCTCACTCACGTGTGAACTTTATAATTTTTAAATAACTAAGAAGAAAGTACGAAATATGCAGTGGTAACCATTCGTATATTGCCACGTTCATGAATGTTACGCGATGATAAAAGGATTGGGTTGGGTTGTTTTACCTCTGAGCGGCACTTTTTTGCATATCATGGGCCAGGTCACATGGACCCCCGAAGGCTCAGAGAAGATTGGGGGAGGGGACCCACTGGAACAGCTGTTGGGAGACAGATGGTAGCCTCCCGTCAAGGTCATCCAGCGTGTTCTTTAACGTGCACAGAGTATGGCTCTCCCGCACACGGGGCCACGGCTTAACGTCCCATCCGACGGACGGCGGCCTTTTCAAGCCCATCGGTGTCCCCTACTGACCGTGGGCAGGGCGGGGAATTTTTGCGGAGATAAATCTGAACGCTGACTCAGCTGGGACTCGAACCTGGGAACTACAGATTACGAGCCTGGCGCGCTACCGACTGAGCCACCCCCGCCCCGATGATAAAAGGATCATTCGATTATTTGCATGTAATTTCTAAGAACCGATATTTATTTGTTTTCCAAGGACTGATACTTTGGGAAACTATGGGATAAACCAAATTACTGAAAGTCCCTTGGACAGCACTTTTTCTAATAATAATCATACCAGAATGTAATAAAAAACAATATTTTAGACAAAAATAGTGCAAATAATAATTATATTTTGTGCAATTAACCGGTGTGCTAAAAAAGTTCTGATTTTAAACCTTTACGGGAGATATCTCTGTGTTTCACATTTCTGAACACGCAATTCTTTTTTCAGTTCATATGAATAGTATGAGAACAAATTTGTTGATTTCCAAAGCTATATGCATTTTGTTTTGCAAAAATGGGATTGAGATTTAGTAGGAAAATATAAAAAAATCCTAATTTATCAGAAACAAATGGTAAGCGCAGGGGGGTAGCTATGGGGATATGGGAGGGGGAGGCTCCCCCCAAAAGTAACTCGGAGTTGGCAAAATTCGAAGCGACTTCGTAAAATCTAGGTGAGTTGTGAAAATTTGTAATCTTTTTTTTTTTGTAAAATTGAGGGGGGGGGGTTAGCAAAATCTAGGGTAGTTGTTAAAATCGAGGCAACTTGGCAAATCTAGGGCAGGTAGGAAAATGGAAACGACAAAATCTGAAGCAGTTGGCAAAATTCGAAGCCACTTAGTAAAATACAGTTGAGTTGGCAAAATCTTGGGGAGTTGGCAAAATTCGGAGTGACTTGGCAAAATTCGGAGTGACTTGGCAAAATCTTGGGGAGTTGACAAATTTCAGAATGACGACAAAATCGTGGGGAGTTCGCAAAATACAGGTGAAATGTAAAAATTGGGATTTTTTTTCTGTAAAATTATGGCGAGTTGACAAAATCTAGGAGAGTTGGCAAATCCTGGGGAGTTGGCAAAATTCTGAGTGACTTTGCAAAAATCAGGTGAGATGTAAAAATTGGGGTTTTCTTGTGTAAAATTATGGCGAGTTGGCAAAATTGAGGAAACTTCGCAAAAATCTAGGGTCAGTTGGCAAAATTCGAAGTGACTTGGCAAAACCTTGGGGAGTTGGAAAAATTCGGAGTGACTTGATAAAATTGTGGGGAGTTGGTAAAATTAGTAGTGATGTGGGAAATTCGTAGTGAATGTGGGAAATTCGTGGAGAGTTAACAAAATTGAGGTGAGATGTAAAAATTGAAATATTTTTTCTGTAAAATTATGGCGTGTCGGCAAAATCGAGACAACTTCGCAAAATCTAGGAGAGTTGGTAAATCTTGGGAAGTTGGCAAAATTCAGAGGGACCTTGTAAAAATCAGGTGAGATGTAAAAATTGGGATTTTTTTCTGTAAAATTGTGTTGAGTTGGTAAAATCGAGGAAACTTGGCAAATCTAGGGCAGTTGGCAAAATTCGAATCCACTTGGTAAAATATGGGCGAGTTGTGAAAATAGGGATTGGTTTTGTGAAATTTGAGTGAATTGACAAAATCGAGAAAACTTAGCAAAATTTTGGGGAGTTTGAAAAATTTGAAGTGACGGCAAATTCAGGAGAGATGTAGAAATTTGGATAGTTTTTGTGAAATTAAGAAGAGGTGGCAAAATTTAGGGTAGATGGCAAAATTCGAATCCACTTGGTAAAATATGGGCGAGTTGCGAAAATTGGAATCTTGGTGAAAATTTTGATCTTTTTGTGAAATTAGGGTGAGTTGGCCAAATCGATACGGCCAAACCTTGGAGAGTTTGAAAATTTTGAAGTGACTTGGTAAATTTCGGAGAGATGTAAAGATTGGGATTGGTTTTGTGAAATTAAAGACAGTTGGCCAAATCAAAGTGAGTCAGGAAAATTCATACTGACTTGCTAAAAATTCAGGCTAGATATAAATATTGGGATTAATTCTGTGAAATTATGGATAGTTGGCAAAATTGGAAGTTATATGGCAAAATGCAGGAGAGTTGTGAAAATTGCATACCTCCCCCTCTACTGAGTGAAAATTGGGGGCGAGGGTAACTCAGTCGGTAGTGCGCCAGGCTAGCAATCTGTAGTTCCCAGGTTCGAGTCCCAGCTGGGTCAGCATTGAGATTTATCTCCGTAAAACTCCCCGCCTTGCCCACGGTGAGTAGGGGACACCGATGGGCTTGAAAAGACCGCCGTCCGTCGGATGGGACGTTAAGCCGTGGCCCCGTGTGTGGGAGAGCCATACCCTGTGCACGTTAAAGAACACGCTGAATGGCCTTGACGGGAGGCTACCATCTGTCTCCCAACAACTGTTCCAGTGGGTCCCCTCCCCCAACCTTCTCTGAGCCTTCGGGGTCCATGTGACCTGGCCATTTAGCCCATGGTGTGCAAAAAAGTGCCACTCAGAGGTAAAACAACCCAACCCGAAACAACTGAGTGAAAATCTAGGTACGAAACTGAGAGAGACATTATTTTCTCAGTTGGCAAAATTTGATTTTCGAGTTGGATTCGATTTCACCTCCCCCTCCCAACTATAGTCCTTCGCTACCTCCCTGGGTAAGCGATTTTAATATCTTAACAGACTTATAATTAATTTGGTCCTTCGACGCTGACTACCAGCAGCAGAAACCTCTGATTTTTTACTGGATGAAGTTTTGCTTAATCGATTCTGACTTCTTATCGGAAGTCACCTTCCGTGACCTTTAATGTATGTGATGTAGATCCCATAGGATTACCATTGATCTGTGTCTGTCTCAGAACAGTCACAATAAAGAAGATGCGCCTGAAAGCCACACAATAGAATTTCTTGTCTATTAACCATGGATCTTTTACGTTTTTGGTTTTCACGGTTCCAGTTCAAAGATTTACTTATACGTCTCACTATTATATTTATCTCAGCTATTTTTGGTTTTAACCTTATTAATAAATTTATGGATTTGGTCTCCGTTTGGAATCATTTTTGTTTAGAGAAAAATCTGTTTGGCTAATATGAAACAGAACAATATCTAATACAGCAAGTACAGTCGCTCAAAAAAGTATCCGAACACAATGGTTGATTACAAAATTCAGAAAAAATATCTGTCAACGTTTTTTTAGAAATTAGTAATCTGACAACCTTCGTGTCATGTGACACGAAGGTTGCCAGATCACTAAATTCTGAAATTTAATTTCTGATATTTTTTCTGAATTTTGTAATCAACCATTGTGTTCGGATACTTTTTTGAGCAACTATACAGTTTATCGTAATCAAATTTGATTGAGAACGAGAAAGTCAGATGGCCTTTGAGAAGAACAGAATGATCGTTATCAATGGAAATAAACTTTTTTGTTAAAACCTCTTTCCTTTGTACCCTATAAAGCATTACTTTGTGCTTTAAAGCAAAATATGCTTAGTTTATGCACTTAGTTTATGTTTAGTATATGCCACCCCGACCCGAGAAAAGGGACAAGTCTCGACTGCAGATGTGAAGCCTTCACTACAGCCCTTTATCACCTAAATTTAAAACTTTTAGAATGAATAGACCGTTGAAAAATATTCATTTAAATGATTTGATTGTCTCAAACTTTATTGCCATCTGTAGTAGAAATTCCAACTAATAGAAAATTCGGCAAATACGAAGATTAATATTTTATAAGACCCATCCAACCAAAAACGGACTTCTATATATCTTTCGAAACAGAAGAGTGAATGGACGACAAAGTGAAACAACAGCTCATTTTTTTAAAGTTAAAAATTATTCTTAGCAATTGTTTATCAGAAAGAGAGAACTCGCAGGAGTATTTCAATTGTGTTTTCATTTCTATAGAAATGAAATGGATAGCAAAGCACGGAAAAAAAAGTAACGTTCAACAAATATTATTGCAAAATTTATTTAATAATAATGGTAACAATAATAACAGCATCAAAAGCCAGTTTTTTAGGTTGTCTAGACGTGTGAATTTATAGGTTGTCTAGACGTGTGAATTTACAGGTTGTCTAGACATCTGAACAATTATCTATTATATATTTTAGAGAGTGTGTCTGTCTATTTGTTCAAGAACTCCTCTTAAACGGTTAGAGGTAGGACCACCAAATTTGGCACACAGCTTTATCTTATTGTAACTTAGTGCAAGGTAAGGGTTTGGACCTCATAAAATTAAGCTCCCCCCAAACAAATACGCATTAATATGTAATCGTAAGCAAGCTCAAAGAGTTTTTTTGGTGTAAATCACCTCCATTAAGAACCATGCTCAATTTTTCGAGTCGTTGCCCTGCTGAGCCCGATTTGGGGGAAAAATTTTCATGAAGTATTGTAAGAGATATATACAATGATGCATGTTTCTAATCATTTATTCTTATATAATTAATTTCACTCATTGTATGACAAAATTAAAATCTTAATGCTATTTGGAACGAAAAACATTACAACTACTAGTAGAAACTGAAATTTCGTTGGTAACATTAATATAAACTCAGAGAGCCTTTCATTAAGATGGAGAATACTTTTAAAAAATCGATATCTACATGGTGCTTATTTTTAATTAGTAAAAAAATACCTACTCAAGCAGCTGCTTGCTAGATGTTTGACAGGAGCCTGTCAGTTTTAATACGCCATAGATAAGATCAGTGAAGAAAGCGAGACCTCAGCAGAAATACAATGCAGAGAACTCGCAGAGTGTAAGGTAATCCATGCTTTACTCATGGATCGAACCCAGGTTCCTTTGATCAATAACCAAGTGCGCTTAACCACAGGACGGCCGTAATAACTAACGATTGATTAAATGATTGAAATTATAATAATTTTTTATATTTTTACATTTTTTTACAATTGCAAGAATACACAAAGACCTCATACAGTCACTTGGCTCTTCCTACCCTATATTTTTTTAGATCAAGACCTGCTTTCAAGTGATGTACTGTCGCTCAAAAAAAGTATCCGAACACTATGATTGATTACAGAATTCAGCAAAAATATCTGGCAAAGACTTTTTTTTAGAAATTAGTGATCTGGCAGCCTTCGTGTTACGTGACACGAAGGTTGCCAGATCACAAATTTTTAAACAAAACGTTGCCAGATATTTTTTCTGAATTCTGTAATCAACCACAGTGTTTGGATATTTTTTTGAGCGACTGTACATGGATGCTTAAAATTTCATAATATTAGGTCGGCCACAGCAAACCTAAAACCTTTCTTAAATCGGCCACAGCAAATTGCTAGTGTCAGGTTATGCAGCCAAGAGAAAATATCGCAAGAGTACCGCTACTCTAGACTCGGTAGAACACAATACGTTTTCCACGAGAGAGCCGCCATTGATTAACAACAAAATATGACATTTACCATATGTGCTTCGCGATTATATGTCAGTTGCTATTTCTAGTTTACGAAATACACAGATTAATAGGACAAGACAGTTTAATTGCATCTTTCGTCTGAATTTCCCAACAGACTTATTTCATTATAGAACGCAATTTTTACTAAACTACGAAAGTTTCTCGAAATCAAAATAAGAAAACAGAAATGGCAACACTAACTTATCGCGCGATCATCTGGCAGTTTGAGTAAATGGTAAGAAGACATCTTTCTTTGTTGTGTTCAATGCAATCTTTTAGATTACGTATGACACTTGTAAAACTTTGAGATTTAATCGGTCGATACTTGCTGTCGTAGAGCGTTATTTTACATATTCCGAATTTTTGTGTGCTTATGTATAATAAAATTAATTTTGTAATGATTCTATGCTGTGTGGTTAAGTATAGTGGCGTACCTACTAAGTTCTAATTGTGGGTGGAGAGGATTTGAGTTTCTGATTTTTGGGGATTGCCTTAGAAGATATATATTATTCAAACTCTAAAGGGAAAATGACAATATAAAAATTGCAATTGATTTAGTGACAGAGGTAGATGATTTAAATAAGTGTAATTCCCTTTGAGCACCATAAAAACTAGAAACTGTCGTTGAAGAAAAAGGAGGCTGCAATATCGACTGCATTTGCCTGGTGTTTAAGTTGTATAATTGCTATACAAAAATCTACCTAAGTATTAATCATTATTAAAAAATAAAAAATAAATAAATACCCCCTCAAGCAGCTGCTGGCCACAGAGGTCTGACAGGAGCCTGTCAGTTTATATGCCATAGTAGAAGATCTGTGAGGATGGCAGGTCCTCAGCAAATCGTTATTAACTTTTAATAAAATTTATACTTCTGCTTTCACTGCATATGATTTTGTCTTACAGTGAAATCATCGCAACATTTTTTTCCGTTTTATTGCGTGACCAATTTAATAAAATTGATTTGAACGTGTCAGAAGCTAAGCTGATTAACAACAAGTTTTTATTATTTCGTTTCTTGCTGTCAGATTGTCTCAGAACATATTTTATAAGTGCATTCGTTTAAAATATTATATTTAAAAATTTATATTTTAAAGATACTTTCTGTTGGAAAAATTCCCGTTTCTCTGAGACAGACGTTAAAACTGAGGAAACGTCTTTCAGATTAAGGAAAAAAATCAGGAATTTCAGAAATTTGTGATTATTGGAATTCTGAATGGTATGCAGAACTACAGATCAATGAATAAAATTATGAAGTAGGGCTAAAAGGCCCTAAGAGAAAGGAGAGACCTAAAATGAGTTGGGCAGACGATGTCAAATGGGATCTTGTTAGAACAGACAATAGCAAAACACAATCTCTATTACTCGAGGTATACGTAAGAAGTGTGGCAAGAAAGAAACGCGATTGCACGCATAGCTCACGTAATACCACCCCACACACCTCACCAATCAAACGGAATTTAAAGCTTGTTTAAAGTTTTTTTTTAATTTTTCGGGTTCTAATAACCACTCTCATGTTCGAATCAGGTTGATAGTGTCTGTTTTACGCCCTGTTGTGTAGGGCGTGTCTTATCACACTTGCTGGAAAATGTGTGATCGAACATAATGACACCACTCCTCATTCAGCATGATGAAGCAGTTTTTGATCCAAAAAACGAATTGCAACGATTGACCATCCACACTTTTTAACCCATCGATTTTGACGACGTGGAGCCCAAAAAGAGACGTACAGTCGTTCAAAAAAGTATCCGAACACTATGGTTGATTACAGAAACCAGAAAAAATATCTGGCAACGATTTTTTTAGAAATTAGTGATCTGGCAACCTTCGTGTCACGTGGCATGAAGGTTGCCAGATCACTAATTTCTAAATCGTTGCCAGATATTTTTTTCTGATTTGTGTAATCAACCATAGTGTTCGGATATTTTTTTGAGCGACTGTAACTGTTTTGAACTTAAAAGAAACATTCCCATAGAGGACTTTCAAAAATATCTCGAAGCATGTAAGACGAGAATGAAGAAGTATATTAGGGCCAACGGGGAGTACTTTGACAGGAACAATTTTGATTTCTGTAATTTTTCAATAAAAGTTTTATCAACGTAGCCTCGTTTATTTTGCCACACCTGGTATTCGGAGAACTAAATTACACAATTTGGTTGGACCTTTGTAATCTATATCTGCTTGAGGATTATGATTAAATATATTATTATATTTAAAGGAATTTTTTTGACCACCTCCACTCTGAAATCAGTACTCGACAGCTGTGGTACTCCTGATGCTGCAACGAGGTGATTCGCGTCGCTATGCGGTGCATCATGAAGACAACGGCCACGGAGTCGATGGAGATTTAATCAATTAGCCAGAGCTCGCACCAACAGCAGCAAGCTCGCTGCACCTTTTAATGGGTGCAGTGGCTCCAATAAAGTATTAATCGATACCTTTAATGATGACCGTTCTCTCTCTGATTTCTTTTATTACTGCGGAGACATTTCGCTGAATAAACTCTTAAATGTAGATGTTGAAATGGAGGGAAAAGCGTTTGCTTTAAGTGCCAAAATCCGATTCGTCCTAAACGACGTTTTTTTTCACTTTTGATTCTCTAATTGGTTAACAAAGAAAATGAACAAAGTTTTGCACAGCAATGAGAAAATTACTGTTGAGTTATATATTACACTAGTAAGTGCTTGGTGTTATGAAGGTGTTGTGATTCCTTCCTGTCATTCCAGGTTGGGTTGTTTTACCTCTGAGCGGCACTTTTTTGCATACCATGGGCTGAATGGCCAGGTCACAAGGACCCCGAAGGCTGAGAGAAGGTTGGGGGAGGGGACCCACTGGAACAGCTGTTGGGAGACAGATGGTTGCCTCCCGGCAAGGCCATCTAGCGTGTTCTTTAACGTGCACATGGTATGGCTCTCCCGCACACGGGGCCACGGCTTAACGTCCCATCCAACGGATAGTGGCCTTTCCAAGCCCATCGGTGTCCCCTACTGACCGTGGGCAGGGCGGGGAGCTTTGCGGAGATAAATCTCAACGTTGATCCAGCTGGGACTCGAACCTGGGAACTGCAGATTACGAGCCTGGCGCGCTACTGACTGAGCCACCCCCGCCCCTATTATTCCAGGCTATTCGTGTGCAGAACACATATGGATAGCAAAATTAATGTTTTTTGAAATGTGTTAACGTAGTGAGCTGTGATTGCTAAAACACAACGCTATTCATTGTCCAGTTTTGTGAAAAACGAAAAAATGAAGTGTTCGAATCGAAAAGCAAACCAAATTATTGCAGCTGTTAACGTCAACAAATGACTTTCAATCCAACGTCTTAGAGGTGATCGGATCTATCCTTATTGGCGCAATCATAATTTGAATTTCCAGTTTTCTTGTAACTGCGAAAATTAAGTAAAGGAAGTGAAAATAAAAGAATTTATTTTAATCTTCATTTCGACCTTTCAAAGTTTAGTAATTAAAATTATTAATGCTTATTAATTTTGATTATAAATTCTTGATTATGTTTGATCAATGATCTGTTTCCTTTTTTCCATTAATGGCTCACCTTTAGATTTCTTAACTCTGCTACTCAAGAAATTTTCTTGTAAATTATGTCTAGCAATTTTGTTTCAAATTACATCGAGATTTTAATTTTGATTTGAAATAATTATATGTATAGAGATGATTGTGACTGACTGACCGACAGGGGATCACGCTAATTCTAACTATGATGCAGAAATGGTAGAGCTCTGAAAATTTGCATAATTCAGGTTGTAGTCACGGGAGAAATCCGAAATCTGACCTCCGATGTATCCTTAGAGGTTAAATGAAGGTCATGTAGAAGTCAAACCATGATCTACGAGTGCTGGAAACGTGAAAGCTGGTGTCTAGGGATGTTTCGGTTTGTAGGTCTCGAAAACGTTGCGAAATTTCGTATCCGGAGGGTCCTTTGAGGTCAAAGGTCAAATTTAGATCTGCCAGTGCTAGAGGGCTAAAAATTGGTTCTTGGGGGTATTTTGAGTCGTAGATCTCGGAACTGTTGCGTAATTTTGGATGCGATGGGTCCAAAATTATTTATAGTGGTTTCAATAATAATGAACGAGTGGTGGTTTTGTTTCTGGATATGTCAAACACTTTCGACTCCTTGTCAATTGACATTTTATTAAATAAATTGGAGGTTACTGGTATAATGTGGTTGTCACTGAGATGGTTTTAACACCCTTGGTAATGGTCCTGTCAATTGACAGGAGAACCTCATAAATCTGGCACCCTCGATATCTACCACGAGCTGGATTTTTGAAAGTGAGTCTACTTTGTGTAACATGTACCAACATATGCTAATCAATTGACAGTTGGGTGTATTTCGATTAGCTGCCTGGAAATTGGTTCTGGAATTCGTGAATTTTGTTGTGACGCAGTCGATCACCGTGCCATGACGGAGTAGGTTACAAAAATTCTGAACCGTGCCGCATTTATGAAGTTCTACTGTATGCCCAATCAGTTCTCTTCAACTGTAGAATTCCGCAACTCTAGCGGAATCCCCTTTTTACACTCTCGGTAAAAGAAGGGTTGTTTTACTTTTAAGCGGTACGTTTTGTACACAGTGATCTGAATGATCAGGTTGGGTTGTTTTAGGGTTGTTTTACCTCTGAGCGGCACTTTTTTGCACACCATGGGCTAAATGGCCAGGTCACATGGACCCCGAAGGCTCAGAGAAGGTTGGGGGAGGGGACCCACTGAAACAGCTGTTGGGAGACAGATGGTAGCCTCCCGTCAAGGCCATCCAGCGTGTTCTTTAACGTGCACAGGGTATGGCTCTCCCGCACACGGAGCCACGGCTTAATTTCCTATCCGACGGACGGCGGCCTTTCCGAGCCCATCGGTGTCCCCTACTGACCGTGGGCAGGGCGGGGAATTTTGCGGAGATAAATCTCAACGCTGACGCAGCTGGGACTCGAACCTGGGAACTACAGATTACGAGCCTGGCGCGCTACCGACTGAGCCACCCCCGCCCCCTCTTGCACACGGTTCGCGGCTTAATGTCCAGTCTAACGGACAGTGGCCTTTGCAAGCTCATTGGTGTCCCCGTTCTCACCTAATGCAGGATGATGGCTAGCGGATATAAAAACAACACTGGCATGAATGGGACTCTAGCTGGGAGCTACAGATTGCGACCCTGACGCACTACCAACTGAGCCAATTCCCGCCGTTGTAAAAGAAAAAAGAGAACTTGTGCCAGTTCTCTTTGTGTGCTCATATTGGTTTTTATTTTTAAATATTTTTAATATTTCCAATTGTTTTTTCGATTTTATTATACAACCGAATTTCTGGGACCTGCTGGATGACTTCCCTGCTTTTGGTAAACTTGGGTGGCCTGGCCATTTAGCCCACTGTGTGCAAAAAACAAAGTGCTGTTCAGAAATTTTTTACTCTCTGTAAAAAGTTCTTTTTTTTTTTGAAAGGAAGAAGTACCGAAAAACTTTGCTTAAATTCATGAGTTATCTATAAATGAAAAATAAATACCCCCTCAAGCAGCTGCTTGCTACAGAGGTCTGACAGGTGCCTGTCAGTTTATATGCCAGAGTAGAAGGTCTGTGAGGATGGCAAGACCTCAGCAGAAAAAACGACGCGAACATCCATGCCTTATCCGGGGCTCGAACCCAGGTCCCTTAGATATATACGCTTTAAACAACCATAACAAAACTTCTGATTTTTTCATCGCTTAAAAAAAAACATTTGATACTGTTGATCATATAATTCTACTAAATAAACTGTTTAGAAGTAATAGTAAGGGCTTGGCACTAGAATGATTCGGGACAGTTTGGTTAGTAGGAAGCAATGCGCTAAAATTACAGAATCATATAGTGATAAAATGTTATACGTAGATGTTCCCCAAGGCTCAATTTTGCGATCAACGTTGTTTTTGAGGTGCATAAATGATTTATGTTTTTAATCTTTCGTGTTTTTTGTTTTTGACAGATTTTGCTGATGACGTTGCATTATGTTATGCCGCCAAGAGTCGACAGGAGATTCAGTCAAAATAAATTTTGATTTACGTGTGTTGCAGCAATAGTTTGCGTTGCATAAACTGCAGCTTAGTACATAGAAATCAAAGATAATGAATTTCAGTGTAGGCCTGGTATCTGAAATTTATGTTCCTTTTAAGTATCATGAGGTAGAATGTATTGACCTAACTAAACTTGGAAATTGTAGTGTGATTGAACAGGTCACTACTTTTAAATATCTGTAATGCTTTTTAATATCTATCTACATTTTAAATATCTATCCTTAGATAGTAGATTGAGTTGAAAATCACATGCTAATGGAATTATCAGGGAAATGAATAACTATCTTAGAAAGTTTCACTTTCTATGAAATCTTTGTTCTCTTTCTGTTTTGCGCATAGCTTATTTCTCCTTGGTGTGCATTGCACTTTGAATTATGGGTGTAGTTTGTTGGGATAGTACAGTCGCTCAAAAAAATATCCGAACACTATGATTAACTACAGAATTCAGACGATTTTTTTAGAAATTAGTGATCTGGCAACCTTCGTCTACGTGACACGAAGGTTGCCAGATCACTAATTTCTAAAAAAAATCGTTGCCAGATATTTTTTCTAAATTCTGTAATCAACCATAGTGTTCGGATATTTTTTTGAGCTACTGTACTTACGTTACTGTTTTGAAACCATTATTAATTGTTCAGAAACATTTTTTAAGATTAATTATGTTTAAATGTAGAGCTGAACCCTCATCCCACTTTTCATAAGATATATTCTGCCGATTAGGCATTTGTATGCCTATACGGGTGTACAGATTTTTAAACCCATGGTGGAATAAGTTTATGAATTATTATGGAATATATGAAAATAGTTTAAAAGGGAGAGTTTTTTTTTTCAACCAAATTCCAAAAATTTTACCTTTACACGGCATCAAAGATTTTCAATTACCTTACGAAATTAAAATAACAACTTTACAAGTTTCTCTAAGCCAGTGGTTCTCAACCTTTTATGCTTCACGTACCCCCTGGAAATGTGTATGTAACTGGCGTACCCCTTGTATAGATAGATAAAACTATAGTTATAGTATAACAATGGGAATAAAATTAAACATATATATCAGTGGTTCTCAACCTTTTATGCTTCACGTACCCCCTGGAAATGTGTATGTAACTGGCGTACCCCTTGTATAGATAGATAAAACTATAGTTATAGTATAACAATGGGAATAAAATTAAACATATATATCAGTGGTTCTCAACCTTTTATGCTTCACGTACCCCCTGGAAATGTGTATGTAACTGGCGTACCCCTTGTATAGATAGATAAAACTATAGTTATAGTATAACAATGGGAATAAAATAAAACATATATATCAGTGGTTCTCAACCTTTTATGCTTCACGTACCCCCTGGAAATGTGTATGTAACTGGCGTACCCCTTGTATAGATAGATAAAACTATAGTTATAGTATAACAATGGGAATAAAATAAAACATATATATCAGTGGTTCTCAACCTTTTATGCTTCACGTACCCCCTGGAAATGTGTATGTAACTGGCGTACCCCTTGTATAGATAGATAAAACTATAGTTATAGTATAACAATGGGAATAAAATAAAACATATATATCAGTGGTTCTCAACCTTTTATGCTTCACGTACCCCCTGGAAATGTGTATGTAACTGGCGTACCCCTTGTATAGATAGATAAAACTATAGTTATAGTATAACAATGGGAATAAAATAAAACATATATATCAGTGGTTCTCAACCTTTTATGCTTCACGTACCCCCTGGAAATGTGTATGTAACTGGCGTACCCCTTGTATAGATAGATAAAACTATAGTTATAGTATAACAATGGGAATAAAATAAAACATATATATCAGTGGTTCTCAACCTTTCATGCTTCACGTACCCCCTGGAAATGTGTATGTAACTGGCGTACCCCTTGTATAGATAGATAAAACTATAGTTATAGTATAACAATGGGAATAAAATAAAACATATATATCAGTGGTTCTCAACCTTTTATGCTTCACGTACCCCCTGGAAATGTGTATGTAACTGGCGTACCCCTTGTATAGATAGATAAAACTATAGTTATAGTATAACAATGGGAATAAAATAAAACATATATATCAGTGGTTCTCAACATTTTATGCTTCACGTACCCCCTGGAAATGTGTATGTAACTGGTGTACCCCTTGTATAGATAGATAAAATTATAGTTATAGTATAACAATGGGAATAAAATAAAACATATATATCAGTGGTTCTCAACCTTTTATGCTTCACGTACCCCCTGGAAATGTGTATGTAACTGGCGTACCCCTTGTATAGATAGATAAAACTATAGTTATACTATAACAATGGGAATAAAATAAAACATATATATCAGTGGTTCTCAACCTTTTATGCTTCACGTACCCCCTGGAAATGTGTATGTAACTGGCGTACCCCTTGTATAGATAGATAAAACTATAGTTATAGTATAACAATGGGAATAAAATAAAACATATATATCAGTGGTTCTCAACCTTTTATGCTTCACGTACCCCCTGGAAATGTGTATGTAACTGGCGTACCCCTTGTATAGATAGATAAAACTATAGTTATAGTATAACAATGGGAATAAAATAAAACATATATATCAGTAGTTTTCAACCTTTTATGCTTCACGTACCCTCTGGAAATGTGTATGTAACTAGCGTACCCCTTGTATAGATAGATAAAACTATAGTTATAGTATAACAATGGTTATTTTTACTTTGTTACTAGATCTAGCAACTTTTGAGCTCTCACGGCGTACCCCAAAAAATTTTACCGCGTACCCCACTTTGAGAACCCCTGCTCTAAGCAATTAAAGATTTGTTTAAGTGATCTTTTTTACTTCTCTAGCATAAGAACAAATGTTAACGGGGATTTCGAATTCTTTAGTGTTACATTGATAGTTCCTGAACAGAGAACTAAATTCAATTAGATTAGACTGATTGTTTGCATTTTGCAGTTCATCTGAGATATTTTTCTGAAATTGAAACCAATTCGTAACTTTCAAATGAAGTTTAGGTATTTTAGTCCAAAAATTAGATTATTAAAATAGAGATTTTTTCCCCTATGTGGAAATATTACCCGCTCTGTCTATTATTCTGTGGGTGACAGTCCCGCAGAATGCTTGCCGTAATGCAGCACCTGAAAATAATTCACGGATTTTAATTCCAGTTTATCATCTACACTCGAATGTTAATTGCAAATGATTTAGAAAATTAACCTCGCCTCTGAAAACTATTTAACATCAATTAAACAACTACCAATTCACTAGATGTTGAGTAAGACTATGAAACGTCATTAAAATAACTCTGGCCAAATAATTTATGCTCGAGAAATTCGATAGCCATTCATTTTGAAGAACAGAGCCCGTGCTATTGATTTCACATTATGCGTTGAGCAGATGATCAGGATGACGTGGACCTCGAGATCATTGCAACACATCGATTCGACTCGGACTTGGCAGAAGGGCTCCTGGCCGTTGCCACTGACACACGCACAAATAATCTACTTGTTTAGCGGAGAATTAAAACGCGCCTTGTGGTGTTACGTTATTGAACGTCCATACTTCGTGGGTGGAGAGATGATGGTAATTAGCGAGACATTTAAATCCCCTGTCCAAACCTCGTGTTTGCTTGCAACAGTTGCAAATCAGTTTTCAACAAAGCGCAGATTTATTTCAAAATTAGCGAATATCTTGTCCAGACAATGTGGGAATAATTAATTTTTAAACTAAACGGGTTTAATACGAATGGGTAAGCATCCCAGTGGTAAGCGTTGGCAACCATCCCAGTGGCCGAGTGGTTGGCGCGGTTGACTACGGATTAAAGGAACCTGCTTTTGAATATCGGATGAAGGTCTGGATAGTTCTATATATGTGTTGCCTTTGGGTTATTTTACCTTTGAACTGCACTTTTTTGCACACCATGGTCTAAATGGCCAGGTCACAAGGACCCCGAAGGCTCAGAGAAGGTTTAGGGAGGGGATCCATTGGAACAGCTGTTGGGAGCAGATGGTAATCTCCCGTCAAGGCCATCCAGCGTGTTCTTTAACGTGCACAGGGTATGGCTCTTCTGCACACGGGGGCACAGCTTAACCTTCCATCCGACGGATGGCGGCCTTTTCAAGCCCATCGGTGTCCCCTAGTGACCTTGGGTAGGGCGGGGAGTTTTGCGGAGATAAAATCTCAACACTGACCCAGCTGGGACTCGAACCTGGGTACTACAGATTACGAGCCTGCGCGCTACCGACTTTGCCATCCCTGCCCCGTGTTGCCTTTGTGCTGAGGATTTGCTTTTCTCACAGATATGAACTATGGCTTATTATACTATCTGACTTTTGTGGCGAGCAGCTGCTTGAGGGGTGTTTTATTTTACAGTTTGTCTTATTACAAACTCCTAAATGGTAAGAGCCAGGATATTAAATTCGGTATAACTTTCTTTATCATAACTTAGAGTAAATAAGGGTTTTTCACAGTAAATTCTCACAAAAAAAACCCTTTCCCATAAAAAAATATGAGGGGGAAAGAACTAAATGATAAGAGTTGGGATGGTGTGATGTCCCTGTCTGTCGTCTGTCGAGATCCTTTGAGGTGTCCCTTCGGTTCGGTCGCAATACGCGAACGGGTGAAAGAGTCTTTCTTAAAACCTCTGTGATTCGCGAGAATATGCAGGAACTCAATACTGAGCTACTCTTAATAAAATGGTTCGACTCCAGTCTTTACTTAAAGCAATTCTTTGTTACACTTTGAACACATATCATTGACTGAATGATATGAGGAGGGGATTTTGCCATGAATTATAATATCAGCTTACTATGCCTGCTCAGCTATTTCTCCAGAGCCTCAAGTACCGTTAGTTCCAGTCGGCACTTACGAGCCAATACAATTTGCGTCTTAACCGCTCGTTCCTCGTTGGTCGTTGCCAACTCTTACCTGGGCGGGGGTGGTTCAGTCGGTAGCGCGCCAGGCTCGTAATCTGCGGTTCCCAGGTTCGAGTCCAGCTGGGTCAGCGATGAGATTTGTCTCCGCAAAACTCCCACGGTCAGTAGGGGACACCGATGGGGTTGGAAAGACAGCCGTCCGTCGGATGGGACGTTAAGCCGTGGTCCCCTGTGCATGGAGAGCCATACCCTGTGCACGTTAAAGAACACGCTAGATGGCCTTGACGGGAGATTACCATCTGTCTCCCAACATCTGTTCCAGTGGGTCCCCTCACCCAACCTTCTCTGAGCCTTCGGGGTCCATGTGACCTGGCCATTTGCCCATGGTGTGCAAAAAAGTGCCGCTCAGAGGTAAAACAACCCAACACTCTCTGATTTAAATACCTGAGGAGAACCACTTCTGCAACCGATTTGCAATTTTGCTTAAGTCTTTCCAACGCTACTAAAATTAAACTTTTGCAAACAGAAAATTTATTCAACTGTTAAATTACTTCTTTCATGAAACTAATTGAGTAAATCGCAAACACTCATACATACAAACATACACACAAAAAAAACTTGATTAGTTTCTCAAAAGCACGAAAAGGTGTCTCTGTAATGATTTTAAATATTTTTACCCGCCCGAGAAAAAAAAAATAACACTTTACTCATTGCTGCTTTTTCTTTTTTGCTTCATAAAACTTGTTACGACCCCGTCCTTTTGTGTTCTTTCTTTAAATTTTCTTATCTCATTCCCAACAGCCGAAGAAAAACAAACTCCGTTTTTCGCCTTCAGGTCTCTGGCAGCAGATGCTTCCACCCCCGTGACGTAACCCATCCACGAGCACGTCCACGAGTTCTTCCCCCGCAGCTCAGCGAGCAATAAAACGATGCGAACCTTCCATTGATTGGTTGGCTCTCGCCGAGCGAGTTGCACGAGCTTCGAGGTTGCGTCACTCCTACGTCCCCGGAGCAAGCTACGTAGCAAAGGGAGCGCGCGCGGTCTGCTACAGCCTTCGTCATCCTAGCATTGGTTAAACTGGCCTTGTTTTGAAAATCGTCATCTCGCGAGGCGAGATTTTGCTCTTCGTTTCTCCTGCTCGAGAGCGAGAGACGCTCTTTTCTACCGGAACGTAAATAGAATGTCGCGGGCAGAAGCAGGGAAAGGTCGCCATCCTCTCCGAGCGACGCCGTCGTCCGTCACGTGTGCCTGCATCCCGCACGTGCGTGTTACGAGAGAAAAGCTTGCGGACTGTTTTCGCGCTTGAAGTAAAAAGAATTCTCTTCCCCGTATCTGTATTTGCGCGCAACACCTGTTGGGATCGGATATTAGAGGAAGAGTCCTGTTTGTTTTCTCACTGGTAACGATGGAAACGGGAGATCACGCTGTAGCATCCACGAGCGTGGAATACAGGAAAGATGCGAACAGTGTCCACCTGACGTCACAGTCGCCTGCCAAAACAAACACGACGACGGCTGCTGCTATGGCAGCTAAGGCGAAGTGTTCATATTGTAGTCGATTTCTTCAAGAGAAGCAGAAATTGCAACAAGACAGTGCTACGGCGTCGCCATCAGCGGCGAGCACTTCTTTGTCGTGTTGCGACTGCCAAGGCGGGCAGTGCAGCAGGCAATCCCCTGACCCCAGCATCAGATTAGGGGCAGTGCCCGACAGTGCTTTTCGCTCGTCGTCGACCAACCTCAAGGCAACAGAAGGTGGCGGTTATTCTTCCGCTGCGACTTCTTCTAAGACTGCCCTGGACGGCGGTGCTGCTGGCGATGCGTCGGGATTCTCACAGGCTGTTCAGCACGGGCTGCGATCCTCGAAATACGAGATCGTCAGCATCCGTGAGAAACATGGAGACTTCCGAAAGGCCATCCCTTGCATGCCAGTGCCTGTGGCTGTGTTCTTGTGCCTGATTAATGTACTTGCCCCAGGAGTTGGTAAGCCTTTTTCATTTCTTTACAGCTACTGTCTTCCCGGGGGGCGGAGGTGGCTCAGTCGGTAGCGCGCCAGGCTCGTAATCTGTACTTCCCAGATTCGAGTCCCAGCTGGGTCAGCGTTGAGATTTATCTCCGCAAAATTCCCCGACCTGCCCACGGTCAGTAGGGGACACCGATGGGCTTGGAAAGGCCGCCGTCCGTCGGATGGGACGTTAAGCCGTGGCCCCGTGTGCGGGAGAGCCATACCCTGTGCACGTTAAAGAACACGCTGGATGGCCTTGACGGGAGGCTACCATCTGTCTCCCAACAGCTGTTCCAGTGGGTCCCCTCCCCCAACCTTCTCTGAGCCTTCGGGGTCCATGTGACCTGGCCATTTAGCCCATGGTGTGCAAAAAAGTGCCGCTCAGAGGTAAAACAACCCAACCCAACTGTCTTCCCACTGAGGGGGCACGGCGGTGGCGGATCGTCGAACAGGTGCGTCAGGCGCCCGCCTGTGGCACGACTTTCATATATTATACGCCTTAGAGAAGATATGTAGACATACAGATGATAATAATATAATAGACATACACACAGCAGTGGCAGATTACTGCACAGGCGCATTAGGCGCACGCCTAGGGCCTCGACCTTCGTGGGGGAAAGGGGCTCCAAACAGTCAAAAATTGATATTTTTTCAAAGCATTTTGTTAGTAAACTATTTCATAATCACTATAATTTACTACTTGGAGACAGGAAAGATGCGAAAGCGTCCACCCTTTTCACCTCTCAGGTTGGGTTGGGTTGTTTTACCTCTGAGCGGCACTTTTTTGCACACCATGGGCTAAATGGCCAGGTCACATGGACCCGAAGGCTCAGAGAAGGTTGGGGGAGGGGACCCACTGGAACAGCTGTTGGGAGACAGATGGTAGCCTCCCGTCAAGGCCATACAGTGTGTTCTTTAACGTGCACAGGGTATAGCTCTCCCGCACACGGGGGCATGGCTTAACGGCCTTTCCAAGCCCATCGATGTCCCCTACTGACCGTGGGCAGGGCGGGGAATTTTGCGGAGATAAATCTCAACGCTGACCCAGCTGGGACTCGAACCTGGGAACTACAGATTACGAGCCTGGCGCGCTACCGACTGGCCACCCCCGCCCCTCACCTCTCAGAGTCAAAACAATCCAACCCTTGTTTCAGTCATCAACAGTGAATCTGCATCATTTTCAGGCAAGTTTAACCCTTTCAATACTATACTAGCCCAAAATGGTCGCAATTTTAAATGGACTCCCCCAATCAAAGCTATTCCTTCCTCTTCACTAACTCCTACCTGCAGTTTGGGTCAGTATCGTAATGGAAGTTATTTTTTTCTCCCCTCCCCCTGAAAACGTTTATAACCTCCCCCCCCTAATAAAAAAAAATATTGGCCTAAGTTCGCTCAGTTGGTAGCGATTGGCTCTGCCAGTAGCGCGTCAGGCCTCGTAATCTGCAGTTCCCAGGTTCGACACCCACTTGGGTCAGCGTTCAGATTTATTTCCACAAAATTCCCCACCTTGCCCTCCGTCGGATGGGACATTAAGGTAAGGTCCGGAGGCCATACCCTTGCACGTTAAAGAATATTTGTTGAATATTCTTTAACGTTAGCCTCCCGTTGAATGATATTCACGGGAGGCTACCTCTGTCTCCTAACAGCTGTCCAGTGGGTCCCCCCCCCCTCAACCTTGTCTGAGCCCTCGGAGTCTTTGTGACCTAGTCATTTAGCCCACTGTATGCAAAAATGTGCCCCGTTCAGAGGTAAAGCAACCCACAAAGCAACCCATGGTTATGCATATTTTGTTATGGGACTTTCCTTTCTATTCCCTTTTTGAGTCCTTTTCCTTTACATTTTTTAACTTTCTTCTCCCTTTTCTTTTTCCACCCGTCGTGAATTTGTTGGCCTCTTAAGCTTTGATGCTGAAATCTGATTTAAAAACTTTTAAATTTAAGAGCTTATTTAAAAGATTTGCAGATTACGGCTTAGTAAACGGTAAGCGCATGGCAAATGGTGGGAAATAAAAGAAATACTTTGTTCAGTAATAGAATATGATAATCGATTGAAACAGGAATAAATGTTAACTTATTGAAACATTCCTCGTTTGAAACATCGTTAGCAACTCGAGTCTAAATCTGATTTGGGGGCGGGGATGGCTCAGTCGGTAGCGCGCCAGGCTCGTAATCTGTAGTTCTCAGATTCGAGTCCCAGCTGGGTCAGTGTTGAGATTTATCTCCGCAAAATTCCCCCCCCCCTTGCCCACGGTCAGTAGAGGACACCGATGGGCTTGGAAAGGCCGCCGTCCGTCGGATGGAACGTTAAGCCGTGGCCTCGTGTGCGGGAGAGCCATACCTTGTGCACGTTAAAGAACACGATGGATGGCCTTCACTTGAGGCTACCATCTGTCTCCCAACAGCTGTTCCCTCCCCCAACCTTCTCTGAACCTTCGGGTCCATGTGACCTGGCCATTTAGCCCATGGTGTGCAAAAAAGTGCCGCTCAGAGGTAAAACAACCCAACCCTAAATCTGATTTGGATTGATTCCTCGAATGGCCATACCAAAGATGATAAAATAAAGTATCAAATGATCAATAAGATATGCAAAAAAACAAGTAAATAAAAAGTACCGCCGTTTAGCGCGTAATTTCGTTTAGAGCGAGTCTCCTCAGAACGCAACTCCAGTGTTAAAAGGGATTATCTGCATTTCCATCTAATGAAGGTGTTCGCGCCAGATCTAAGGGGATGGGATGGGGGGGGGGAGGAATGCACTCCTTTTCAGAATGCTAGTGAGGTCGTCACAGGAAAAAAAATATTAAACATTTGTACTTAATGCATTTTTCGAGAAATTTAAAAAAAATATATCTAAAACTGAAAGGGGGAAATGTTTATTGCATTGGAAATCCAGTATCTCCCCCTCCCCCTCTACATTTTTTGCCTCGAGATTTTTTTCTTCTATATCCGGGCCTGCATGAATGCCAACTGGAAAGCAAGCGAAATGCATATTAAGCCTTAACTATGCTGGTGTTTTCAACTAACACTTTCATGCTGGTGGGGTTTCAGATTAAAAATGAAAGAAACCTCACTTAATACTTTACCACTGTCAACTGACAACTTATTACTGAAAGGTAACATGCGATCTGAGCGCCATCTGATGTTTAATGCGAATTTTACGCCAAGAAGAAAAGTGCTTGGGGTTTCACACACACACACCTCCAACACAGTTACGGGTTAAATGGATTCCCCGGGTCTTTATATCTTTCTTTTTAGTTCTGGACCTGTTACAGTTAGTGTTGCTGCAACGGACCGAGATCTTTCGTAAATTCGTCTTTAAATTTCATTTCAGGAAAAAAGAATAAGTTTAAGTATCCTGTCTACTAAAAACATTTCATGGCGCTTTGTATCTTTCAGAATTCTGCATGATCTATTGTGGCTTGTATTTCCCTTTTTCAGTCGGATCCAAAAAGTAATGGAACAGACATTTTTGATCGACTAGTTGACTTTAGCTTTGTGGCAACACTGGGCGTTTCGTAATGGCCGAAGACTCCATTGTCGGTACTTTGGAAGCGAGGCAACGGTAAAAATCATCTACTTGTAAATGTCATGTTGAATAAATTTGGATGAAAAATCTCTTTTTCCAGTTAAGTGTTGTTTTCACTTTCTGTCGAAACCATTTTAATCCCTTTTTTCTTTTTCAATTCCATCTGTCGTCAAAGTTGAATTAATAAATCTGCATGGAAAAGAATAATGGAAGTTTATGAAGCTGATGCAAATAGGGTTAAGAGAAATAAAAGCAATTACTAAAGTGAAATACCGAAGATAACAATAGTTTTATTAACGTAAAGAATGATTTATATGCACCTCCCTTTCCACGAAATAGACTATTGCATTGATGACGGGGCGGGGCTGCCTCTGTCGGTAGCGCGCCAGGCTCATAATCTGTATTTCCCAGGTTCGAGTCCCAGCTGGGTCAGCGTTGAGATTTATCTCCGCAAATTTCCCCGCCCTGCCCACGGTCAGTAGGGGACACCGATGGGCTTGGAAAGGCCGCCGTCCGTCGGATGGGACGTTAAGCCGTGGCTCCGTGTGTGGGATAGCCATACCTTGTGCAGGTTAAAGAGCACTCTGGATGGCCTTGACGGGAGGCTACCATCTGTCGCCCAACAGTTGCTCCAGTGGGTCCCCTCCCCCAGCCTACTCTGAGCCTTCGGGGTCCATGTGACCTGGCCATTTAGCCCATGGTGTGAAAAAAAGTGCCGCTCAGAGGTAAAACAACCCAACCAAACCTTGAAAAACTATTTTGCCTCCCTAGGAAACATTTTGCCCCATCCTGAAAAATGTTGTCCGAACCCTGAAACCTCTCCCCGCCTCCGGAAGTATTTTTCAACACCCTGAAACCATTTTGGTGGCTTTAAGAAATTTTGGCATTTTTGCTTTTTGAAATTCCAGTGACTTTCATGTCTTTAAGAATCTTGGTTGTTTTTGGTTATTTTAAGACGTTTCCGCACATTGCTGAGTGGGTAGCGCGCTTGGCTACTGATCAAAGGGACCTGGGTTCGAGCCCCGGATAAGACATGGATGTTCGCGTCGTTTTTCTGCTGAGGTCCTGCCATCCTCTCAGACCTACTACTATGGCATATAAACTGACAGGCTCCTGTCAGACCTCTGTGGCAAGCAGCTGCTTGAGGGTTTTTTTAGTAGTTTTGATAGTTTCAAAAAATTTAACTCTCTTTGCGGAAGGAAAATTTAGCGGCTTCGATGGTTTTAAGATCCGCCCCCCCCCTACCTGAAACGTCTTACCCCACTCTGAAACCATTTTTGTGTCCCCCACCCTGAAAAAAATACTGCCTATGTCAGGTTAAGAAATAAAATTATTATGAGGAATAACTGTACAGTCGCTCAAAAAAGTATCCGAACACTATGGTTGATTACAGAATTCAGAAAAAATATCTGCCAATGATTTTTTTTAGAAATTAGTAATCTGGCTATCTTCGTGTCACATGACACGAAGGTTGCCAGGTTACTAATTTCTGAAAAAAATCGTTGCCAGATATTTTTTCTTTTTTTCCCCTGAATTCTGTAATCAACACGTGACATGAAGGTTGCCAGATCACTAATTTAAAAAAAAAATCATTGCCAGATATTTTTTCTTTTTTTTCCCTGAATTCTGTAATCAACACGTGACACGAAGGTTGCCACATCACTAATTAAAAAAAAAAAATCATTGCCAGATATTTTTTTCTGAATTCTGTGATCAACCGTAGTGTTCGGATACTTTTTTCAGAGACTAACTTGGCATCTGACGAAAAAAATATTTTTCTCTCTCGTCTGCTGCAGAATGATAAAAAAAATGAAAGAAAGATGTTTCTTTTCATTTCCCTCCGCCCCTCCCACTTCCTCAGGGAGGTGTTGCGCTTTCTATAAATAAACAATCCCTTTTATTTTTTAATTTGATTTCGTTTTGGGCGTTTTCCAAATCTCGTCTGGTGATGGATCTCGTAGAGAGAGGCGTTTGGCAATCTCGTGGCTGACTCGATCGTCTGCGTCGGAAGGAAGGAGCTACCAGCCAAGTTGTTTGGGTTGTTTTACCTCTGAGCGGCACTTTTTTGCATACCATGGGCTAAATGGCCAGGTCACATGGACCCCGAAGGCTCAGAGAAGGTTGGGGGAGGGGACCCACTGGAACAGCTGTTGGGAGACAGATGGTAGCCTCCCGTCAAGGCCATCCAGCGTGTTCTTTAACGTGCACAGGGTATGGCTCTCCTGCACACGGGCCACGGCTTAACGTCCCATCCGACGGACGGCGGCCTTTCCAAGCCCATCGGTGTCCCCTACTGACCGCGGGCAGGGCGGAGAATTTTGCGGAGATAAATCTCGACCCTGACCCAGCTGGGTCTCGAACCTGGGAACTACAGATTACGAGCCTGGCGCGCTACCGACTGAGCCACCCCCGCCCCCCAAAAAATCAGAGAAGAGTGTGAATGTAAAAACCATTTTTTTGTTCCTTGTAACAGCTTTCAAGACATCCATCTTTATTCTTTAACGAGCTCAAGTCTCCTGCACCAGGAGCCACGGTTTAATTATCCGTCTGACGGACGGAGGTTTGCCCCTGTGGAATCTGCCGTTTCTGGTTTTCCTATAGCTGTGGTTCAAACTCGATTCAGCGACACTTGATGAAATAAACTGGATGCTGAGATAGTCAAATTACAACTAATTTCATTATTTATTCTCCTTAAGCAACTGCATCCTTTTCACCGATAAATAAAAATAAAAATAATAATCTTTATTTCGTATTCATGTTAGTTATAAAAAAGTTTAAAAAAATGACCTGCAAAGCATCTGATTATTTTTAGGATAGAATAATAATAACATTACAACAAAAAAAATGACTTAATTAATCCTATCTATCCTTCATTGTATCGACTGAACAGTCTTATGATATACTTTACTCAAAAAAAGGTAAGTTTTTTATTTGATGTTTTTTATTCTACTTGTACACGCGCGTTTATATCTGTGTTGTTAAAAATTCCGCAAAAATTAGAGTTCAGCGAAAGATTTAAAAAAAAAAACGTTTCCGTGGTTGAAAAAGCTTTAAGAGAGCTGTCCTACAGCCAGAGTTATTTTTTTCATAGCATTGGATTGGATTGTTTTACCTCTGAGCGGCACTTTTTTGCACACCATGGGCTAAATGGTCAGGTCACAAGGACCCCGAAGGCTCAGAGAAGGTTGGGGGAGGGGACCCACTAGAACAGCTGTTGGGAGACAGATGGTAGCCTCCCGTCAAGGCCATCCAGCGTGTTCTTTAACGTGCACAGAGTATGGCTCTCCCGCACACGGGGCCACGGCTTAACGTCCCATCCGACGGACGGCGGCCTTTTCAAGCCCATCGGTGTCCCCTACTGACCGTGGGCAGGGCGGGGAAATTTTGCGGAGATAAATCTCAACGCTGACCCAGCTGGGACTCGAACCTGGTAACTACAGATTACGAGCCTGGCGCGCTACCGACTGAGCCACCCCCGCCTTTTTTTCATAACATTTTAGTAACCACAGCAGACCCTGTGTGGTTCCTTTGCAGGAGAGCCATACTCTGTGCAGGTTAAGGAACACGCTGGATGGGAAGTTTTAATCTGCGTTCTAATAGCTGTTCAGTGTTCTGGAAATGCACTCAGTGCACACTGAATTATGACCCCCTCCCTCCATGTTATATAAGTGGAAGCTGACTTCGATGATCTATGACTTCTAAACTAAGCGTTTTATTATTATTAAATGTAATGGAATATAAATTAAAGATCTCCATCAAATCTATCTGAATCTCGATTTTCAACAATGTTCCCTTAGCATTTAAAGAGTTATGGAAGTTCGAATATTTAACAGCAACAATGCACATCTTAGGAAATTGAAAAATATAGAAAAATTATTTATATTAATTTTTCAAATATACGTCTGCCGTATTAAATGGTGTCCTTATTAAAATTATAATTAGCTCCTTAGTTCAATTCTAACGTTAGGCATTGCTGTTGTTAAATATTCAGATTTCCATAACTCTTAAAATCCTAAGAAAATATTGTTGAAAATCGAGATTCAGATAGATTTGATGGAGACCTTTAATTTATCTTCAGTTTCATTTGGGGCGGGGGTGGCTCAGTCGGTTGCCCGCCAGGCTCGTAATCTGTAGTTCCCAGGTTCGAGTCCCAGCTGGGTCAGCGTTGAGATTTATCTCCGCAAAATTCCCCGCCCTACCCACGGTCAGTAGGGGACACCGATGGGCTTGGAAAGGCCGCCGTCCGTCGGATAGGACGTTAAGCCGTGGCCCCGTGTACGAGAGAGCCATATCCTGTGCACATTAAAGAACACGCTGGATGGCCTTGACGGGAGGCTACCATCTGTTTCCCAGCAGCTGTTCCAGTGGGTCCTCTCCCCCAACCTTCTCTGAGCCTTCGGGGTCCTTGTGACCTGGCCATTTAGCCCATGGTGTGCAAAAAAGTGCCGCTCAGAGGTAAAACAATCCAATCAGTTTCATTTTCTCATAAAACGCTTAGTTTAGAAGTTATAGAGCTTCGTAATTAGCTTCCATTTATATAACATGGAAGGCGGTGGATTTAATTCAGTGAGCATTGAGTGTAAGTCACAATATTAGCATAGTTGAGACTAGAACCCTTGAATTGCAGAATTGCGATCCTGAGGCGCTTCCGACTGGGCCAACTCTCCCTCCAACATCAATTTCTGACGATAAAAAAAAATGCAAATGGACTTCGTTCTGCTTTGAAGACGAGCATTTCATATTAACCACAAGAAATGTATTGTACAGGCGCTCAAAAAAAAGTATCCGAACACTACGGTTGATTACAGAATTCAGAAAAAATATCTGGCAGCGATTTTTTTAGAAATTAGTGATCTGGCAACCTTTGTGTCACATGATTACAGAATTCAGGAAAAATATCTGGAGCGTGTACAGCAACTGTACACGCTCCAGTTACCGTTCACAGCAAACTGGAGCGTGTGCAGTTACTGCACACGCTCCAGTTTGCTGTCAACGGTAACTGCACACGCTCCAGTTTGCTGTCAACGGTAACTGCACACGCTCAATATTTCTGTGAGTGAGCCCACACGATCCAGGTCTTTGTGAGCTCACACGATCCAATGTGCTGTGAACATTAACTGCAACCGCTCCACTTTGCTGTGAACGGTAACTGCACACGCTCCATATTCATTGCATTATATATTCATACGCATTATATATATTAAAAAATATCCGAACACTATGCTTGATTACAGAATTCAGAAAAAATATCTGGCAACGATTTTTTTTTAGAAATTAGTGATCTGGCAACCGTGTCACGTAACACGAAGGTTGCCAGATCACTAATTTATTAATAATAAATCATTGCCAGATATTTTTTCTGAATTCTGTAATCAACCATAATGTTCGGATACTTTTTTTGAGCGACTGTACTTCTAGTTAAAATTGCAGACCTTAGAATAAGAGTTTCCATCGCTGTAAGATTTGCGTGGCGCACAGCGTTTACTTTTCTTTGGGGTGCGTGTATTTTTTTCGTTTTTTTCCAAAAAAAAATCTGAAAGCATGTTTGCGCACACGTGATTTGTCGTCCGACTCCTGATTCGGTTGCCGAGCGATGCCGTTTTCCATCCGTTGCAGAGAAATCTAATTACCGCCGCGAGAGTTTGAGAGTCGCATCCCGGATGTGGAGCACGAGGAAGTTGTTAAGCCCATCACGTGCTCGACTCCTGGGTCAGCGATGATGCAGACAGATGGCACGTGACCACCTCTCGACAGCGGAGGATCGAGAATTGCATCGGAACGAAGAGACCGAGCTTTAGGGGTTATTTTAAGCTTTTATTCTTCTGACCTTGAGTCTTTTCTCGCTCGTTCACAAATCGCGAGGACGCCTCCACTCGGAATTGCAAAAGATTGCCTTGTTTGTTGCTCGGCGTTGTTAGGTTGTTTTTACCTCTGAGCGGCACTTTTTTTGCACACAATGGACTAAATGGCCAGGTCACAAGGACCCCGAGGGCCCAGAGAAGGTTGGGGTGAGGGGAGCTGCGACTAGAGAGCTGTTAAGAGCCAAATGGTAGCCTCCCGTCAAGGCCATCCAGAGTGCTCTTTAACGTGCACAGGGTATGACTCTCCCGCACATGGGGCCACGGCTTAACGGCTCGGCTCATCCGACGGACGGCGTCCTTTCCAAGCCCATCGGTGTAACCTACTGACAGAGGACAGGACGGGGGTTTTGCGGAGATAAATTCAAAGCTGGCCAAGGTGGGACTCGAACCGGGAACTGCAGATTATGAGCCTGGCACCCTAGGGAAAAAGGATCCACTGGACAACTATTAGGAAGTAGATTGAAGCCCCCCCCCCCCCGCCTGCCTCCCACCGCATTAAGGCTAAACAGCGTGTTCTTTAACATCCAAAGAGTGTGTGTTTCCTGCAAGAGGGGAGCTACGGCTTAATGTAGTTCCCAGGTTCGAGTCCCAGCTGGGTCATCGTTGAGATTTGTCTCCGCAAAACTCCCCGCCTCAAACACGGTTAGTAAGGGACACCGATGGGCTTGGAAAGACCACCGTCCGTCGGATGGGGCATTAACCTGTGTTCCTATGCAAAGAGAGTCATACCCTGTGTACGTTAAAGAACACGCTGGATGGCCTTGATGGAAGGCTACCGTCTGTCTTCCAACAGCTGCCGAGTGAGTCCCCTCTCCCAACCTTCTCTGAGCCTTCGGGGTCCTTGTGACCTGGCCATTTAGCCCATTTTGTGCAAAAAGAGTACCGTCCAATTCTCCTAAACACGGATCCGTGACTTAATGTAGCATTCGACAGAGGGCAGCCGTTGATATTTCTTAAAAGTTAAGGTATTGTCTTAACTAACAGATATTGGACCGACTTTCTTAGGGGCGAGGGT
This sequence comes from Ryuthela nishihirai, assembly GCA_038380435.1. Lineage (NCBI taxonomy): Eukaryota > Metazoa > Arthropoda > Arachnida > Araneae > Heptathelidae > Ryuthela > Ryuthela nishihirai. Next base: position 17,024 of record JAWZYU010001041.1, on the reverse strand, counting down.
GGCTCAGTCGGTAGCGCGCCAGGCTCGTAATCTGTAGTTTCCAGGTTCGAGTCCCAGCTGGGTCAGCGTTGAGATTTATCTCCGCAAAATTCCCCGCCCTGCCCACGGTCAGTAGGGGACACCGATGGGCTTCGAAAGACCGCCGTCCGTCAGATGGACGTTAAGCCGTGGTGCCCGTGTGCAGGAGAGCCATACCCTGTGCACGTTAAAGAACACGCTGGATGGCCTTGACGGGAGGCTACCATCTGTCTCCCAACAGCTGTTCCAGTGGGTCCCCTCCTCCAACCTTCTCTGAGCCTTTGGGGTCCTTGTGGCCTGGCCATTTAGCCCATGGTGTGCAAAAAAGTGCCGCTCAGAGGTAAAACAATCCAATGTTAAAGAACACACTGGATGGCCTTGACGGGAGGCTACCATCTGTCTCCCAACAGCTATTCCAGTGGGTCCCCTCCCCCAACCTTCTCTGAGCCTTCAGGGTCCTTGTGACCTGGCCATTTAGCCCATTGTGTGAAAAAAAGTGCTGCTCAGAGGTAAAACAATCCAATCCAAAACCGACTTTCTTGTCAATTAATAGTGCTGCATTTAGAAACTGCTTTAGCCATTGAATAAGGCGTTCCATTGGTAAGCCCTTCACTGCCAAAAAGAGTTTGAAGTTTCTTAGAATAAGGCGACGTCTCGATTTCTGAAGGAGAGAGAACAGATTAAAGACCAGAAGAATAAGAAGATAAAACTCTGTTTTGTTTGCAACTTATTTTGTGGAAAAAAAGTGCCGTTCAAAAATAAAATAACTCAACCTGTTCTTGAGAACGTATAATGGGTTGTGAGTTGTTTTACCTCTCAGCGGCACTCTTTTGCACACCTTGGGCTAAATGGCCAGGTCACATGGACCCCGAAGGCTCAGAGAAGTTTGGGGGAGGGGACCCACTGAAACAGATGTTGGGAGACAGATGGTAGCCTCCCGTCAAGGCCATCCAACGTGTTCTTTAACGTGCACAGGGTATGGCTCTTCCGCACACGGAGCCACGGCTTAACGTCCCATCCGACGGACGGCGACCTTTCCAAGCCCATCGGTGTCCCCTAGTGACCGTGGGCAGGGCGGGGAATTTTGCGGAGATAAATCTCAACGCTGACCCAGCTGGGACTCGAACCTGGGAACTACAGATTACGAACCTAGTGCGCTACCGACTGAATCACCCCCGCCCCTCGTATATCGGAATTTTGACAAAAAACTCATTACGGTTAATATTTTTTCCGTCTCATATTATTATGATTACAATCACGTCGTCATTATGATGAAGATGATGATGACTTTATTGATTGCCAAAGCTTCCTATAATCCAAGAGATTCCAACTATCTCTTTCCTACTTTCTATCTCTGTCATTAAAAAAGCATCCCTTCTTCAAAAAGCAAAAAATATCGATCAGATTGACTGCGTCGTATCACAAAACGCCATTTCGCTTTTTTCCTACTACCTGATAATTATAGGGTGCTATATGATTTATAGTCGTCCCGTGGCCGAGTGGTTAGCGCGCTTGACTACTGATCTAAGGGACTTGGGTTCGAGCCCCGGGTAAGGCATGGATGTGTGTGTCGCTTTTCTGCTGAGGTCCTGCCATCCTCTCAGATCTTCTACTTTGGCATATAAACTGACAGGCTCCTGTCAGACCTCTGTGGCAAGCAGATGCTTGAGGGGGTATTTATTTTTATTTATATGATTTATTGGCGATCTTTTGCTGAGTGTTGCCGTCCCGTGGCCGAGTGGTTAGCGCGCTTGGCTACTGATCTAAGGGACCTGGGTTCGAGCCCCGGGTAAGGCATGGATGTTCGTGTTGTTTTCTGCTGAGGTCCTGCCATCCTCTCAGATCTTCTACTGTGGCATATAAACTGACAGGCTCCTGTCAGACCTCTGTGGCAAGCAGCTGCTTGAGGGGGTATTTATTTTATTTATTTTATACTCCCAAAGGTTCACTGTCCTCGTTGGCATATCTAGAGCACGATGTTGTTGCCTCGATTTCATTTCCTATTGCAGCGCCATCTGCTTCCAGAGCTCCATTGTTCCATCTTCTCCCTAATAGAGATTGGAGTCCGTTTCATTGTCTCGCGGCCATTCAAGCTTTCGTTCTATTGCCTCGTACCCGAATGTCGTCCCTGTGCTTCGTCACGCACAGACGCAATCCAGCACGTGCGACCACATGAAAAAAACAAAACAAAACCGGAGAAAGTCTCCCGTGTTTGGTAGGAGAAATTTTGTTGGCTGCATTTTTGCTCCGTGTCGTATTTTTGGTCATTATGATCTGGAACTTCTTCGAACACAAAAAGTTAGAAGAAGCGTAATAAAGAAATATGAGAGTTTTTCTGAACGAAAGATTATCTCATAAGCTCAGCTCAGGTCACGTGTTTCTTTCTTTCTCTCTGTTTTGTCCTTTCGAGAAGTTCCTCGAACGTGTTTTTCTTTGGATACCTAACTTCATTCTGAAGAGATATGGATGATTTACGAGTAAGAAAATTTTTTAGGCACAGTCGCTCAAAAAAATATCCGAACGCTATGGTTGATTACAGAATTCAGAAAAAATATCTGGCAACGATTTTTTTCGAAATTAGTGATCTGACAACCTTCGTGTCACGTGATTACAGAATTCAGGAAAAATATCTGGAGCGTGTACAGCAATTGTACACGCTCCAATTACCGTTCAGCAAACTGGAGCGTGTGCAGTTGCTGCACACGCTCCAGTTTGTTGTGAACGGTAACTGCACACGCTCAATATTTCCGTGAGTGAGCCCACACGATCTAGTATCAAAATAATATGACCACCTACAGTCGCTCAAAATATATCCGAACACTATGGTCGATTACAGAATTCAGAAAAAATATCTGGCGACGATTTTTTTTAGAAATTAATGAGTGATTTGGCAACCTTCGTGTCACGTGACACGAAGGTTGCCAGATCACTAATTTCTGAAAAAAAAATCGATGCCAAACATTTTTTCTGAATTTTGTAATCGACCATAGTGTTCGGATATCCTTCGTGTCACGTGACAACGAAGGTTGCCAGATCACTAATTTCTAAAAAAAATCGTTGCCGGATATTTTTTCTGAATTCTGTAATCGACCATAGTGTTCGAATACTTTTTTGAGCGACTGTACTCTTTCCGCATTCTCTTCCGTTTTCTTTTCTGCAGTGGAAGAAATAACAGCAACTAAGCAGTAAAATAACCAGGCTGTAAATTTCGTGGGCTCTCTGTTTTTTTAATGGAGGCCTGTGAGATGGTCCTCATTTTCTTTTGGGGGATTTCAGAGCTCATTGCAGCGACTGAGTTTTCGAAACGGCATCTGAGTGGTCTCGTGACTCTTTGAAAGAGTCTGTGGCTGGCCTCATGATCTTTTGAAGGGTCTATGGGGGAGGAAAAAAAAGTCTTCTCAAAAGATGAGGAGCCATGGCTCCTCATCTTTTGAAGGGCCATGGGGGTGCTCCTGATCATTTGAAGGGCCTGCGATGTGGCGCTCCTCATCTATTGAAGAGCCGTGGGTTGGGGATGTTCCTGATCTTTTGGAGAGCCCATGGAGATGCTCTTCATCTATTGAAGAGCCTATGGAGGGTGGTCCTCGTGATCTTTTAAAGGACCTATGGTATGGTCCTTATGATATTTTTGAAGGGCCCAAGTATAGTGCTCTTGATCTTTTGAAGAGCCTATGGGGTGGTGCTCTTGATCTTTTGAAGAGCCTATGGGGGTGGTCCTCGTGATATTTTAAAGGACCTATGGTATGGTCCTGATGATATTTTTGAAGGGCCCATGTATAGTGCTGTTGATCTTTTGAAGAGCCTATGGGGTGGTGCTCTTGATCTTTTGAAGAGCCTATGGGGGTGGTCCTCGTGATCTTTTAAAGGACCTATGGTATGGTCCTGATGATATTTTTGAAGGGTCCATGTATAAGCTCTTGATCGTTTGAAGGGCCTGTGGGGTGGTGCTCTTGATCTTTTGAAGAGCCAATGGGGGTGGTCCTCGTGTTCTTTTAAAGGACCTATGGTATGGTCCTGATGATATTTTTGAGGGGCCCATGTATAAGCTCTTGATCGTTTGAAGGGCCTATGGGGTGGTGCTGTTGATCTTTTGAAGGGACTATGGGGATCCGACCAACACATTTGGCGCAGTTCAAGCAGGATATCTAATTTCACATGACGAAATAAAAATCTGCCTGCGTTCTTACCGAATGCCCACGACAGGTCTATGGGGTGGTGTTCGTAATCTTTTGAAGAGCGTCTGGAATGGTCGACCTGATTAAAGGAGCTCTCTATGGTGGCTTCCTGACTCATTAAAGGAATCTACTGTGGTATGATTTATTTGAAGGATCCTTGGGATCTGGGATTGCTCTTTTGACTTTTTTGAAGGATGACCTGTGATGGCCTTTTGATTTTTTGAAGGGACACTGTGTTGGCTCTCTCGATGTTCTGATTTCTGACAGTTTTAATGGTTCTCTGAATAGTTTTCTGATTGTTTGAAGAGCGCCCTCTAATTCCCTCTCCTGATTCTTTTGAAGGGCCAGCTATTGTGGCTTTCTGATGATCATGAGGGCCATCCCAAGAGGCCTTTGGGATGGCCCTCGTGATTTATAGTGTGTCTCTGATTATGGCATCTTACATATGTATAAATGGGAACTAAATGCTAATAGAGAATTCATTTCGGAAAAGGGCGTCATTTTAGTCTCTTCAACTACGTTTCTTAGCTTTATTCGCTGGCAGGGTCTGCTCACTTAGAGAAGAAGGCGGGGATTGTCTCAGTCGGTGGCACCTAGGCTCGTAATCTGCAGTTCCCAGGTTCGAGTCCTACTTGGGCCAGTGTTGATATTTGTCTCCGAAAAACTCCTCGCCCTGCCCACGGTCAGTAAGGGACACCGATGGGCTTGGAAAGGCCGCCATCCGTCATGTGTGACGTTAAACCGTGGCACCGTGTGCGAGAGAGCTGCATGGCCTTCAGGGAAGGCTACCATCTATCTCCTAACAATTGTCCAGTGGGTCTCCTCCCCAACCTCCTCTGATCCCTGGATGTCCTTGTGATCTGGCCATTTAGCCCATTGTGTGCAAAAGAAGGGCCACTCAGAGGTAAAGGAACCCAACCCTATTGGTACTCATTCATGGAATTCAGCTTTCTCTGGGGTGGGGGGGGGGGAGTCTCAGTCGGTAGCGCGCCAGGCTCATAATCTGTAGTTCCCAGGTTCGAGTCCCAACTGCGCCAGCGTTGAGATTTATCTCCGCAAAATTCCCCGCCCTGCCCACGGTCAGTCGGGCACACCGATGGGCTTGGAAAGGCCGCCGTCCGTCGGATGGGACGTTAAGCCGTGGCTCCATGTGTGGGAGAGCCATACCATGTGCACGTTAAAAAACACGCTAAATGGCCTTGACGGGAGGCTACCATCTGCCTCCCAACAGCTATTCCAGTGGGTCCCCTCACCCAACCTTCTCTGAGCCTTCGGGGTCCATGTGACCTGGCCATTTAGCCCATGGTGTGCAAAAAAGTGCCGCTCAGAGGTAAAACAACCCAACTCGATATATCTCAGATTAACAATTGAAAGAAGACGGTTAAATCCTCACAGGAGGAAATTTAAAACAATTGCATGCGTTGCCACGGAAACTTCAGTGACCGTAAGGGGAGCTTGCAAATCCAAACTAATTTGCATACTTAATTGAATTATCCGAAAAACTCTTCAGTCTAGGGATAAACGAAAATAATATATTCTAGTTGTTCTTTTCAACAAATTAGCATAACCAGTTGAAGTCAAATTATGTTGACTTCTTTTTTACAGATGGCGTTAATTGTAAAGAACGTGCTCTGGAAAAAAATATTATTCTTGCAACTTATGAAATCAAAAATCTCCAAATTGGTAATTTCAAAGAGAAGTTTAAAGTTAATAAAATATTTTACACAAAAATTAATAATTGTGGTTTCGTTTATGCTGGATAATTTTTACGAAAGTATGCATTTATATTAATTTTCTGGTAATTAAAATTTTAAATTTATTTTTGTGATTTTAAATGAAAACAAAGTAATTAGAAAAGCTTTATTTGATTGCGTTTTCAGTGCTTATTTTATCTGAAATTGTAGACTGTAGTCGCAACTCAAAATTAGCAGTGGGACGGGGGTGGCTCAGTCGGTAGCGCGCCAGGCTCGTAATCTGTAGTTCCCAGGTTCGAATCCCAGCTGGGTCAGCGTTGAGATTTATCTCTGCAAAACTCCCCGCCCTGCGCACGGTCAGTAGGGGACACCGATGGGTTTGTAAAAGCCGCCGTCCGTCGGATGGGATGTTAAGCCGTGGCTCCGTGTGCGGGAGAGCCATACCCTGTGCACGTTAAAGAACACGCTGGATGGCCTTGACGGGAGGCTACCATCTGTCTCCCAACAGCTGTTCCAGTGGGTCCCCTCCCCCAACCTTTTCTGAGCCTTCCGGGTCTTTGTGACCTGGCCATTTAGGGCGGGGGGTGGCTCAGTAGATAGCGCGCCAGACTCGTAATCTGCAGTTCCCAGGTTCGAGTTCCAGCTGGGTTAGCGTTGAGATTTTTATATAATAATAATAATAATATTTATTTCCATTCTCATTTACAGAAACATTACACACAAAAATTTACCATCAAATTTGGATGGAAAATAGCAAAAGGAAATAATATAAAATAAAATAAAAAAAAAACACACACAAACATACATTTTACAAGTATTTCTGTGTAATCTAGGAGTTACAAAACAACTCTTACAGATTACAAAAACAAAATTCTACTGTAAACGAAAATCTTTGGCAATGGATAAAAAAACTGAGAAATTACATTAAAAGCGTCTTCAATATCTTCAGTATTTACCAAAGAAAGTTTGTTTTTTTTCTTAAAATTACAATCACTTTTTTCTTCTTTTATACTATTTGGTAAAGAATTATATAATTTTCGTGCAATAAAATTGAAATGTTTATGCATGATTTCTTTTTTTGATTTCACAACATGAAACATGTTTGTAGAACATCTGGTATCGTATGGGATGAACCGTTTTTCGATCCAATTGTTGTTTTTATGTAGAAACAAAAGACTTCTCTATAAATATAACTTTCTCAAGGGTAATATATTATTGCTTATGTAATGATAATTTACATTGCTAATATTGCTATTTGAAACTAGTTTTACAATTTTATTTTGCAATTTCACTAGAGGGAGTAGGTTTGATATATAATCTCCCCCCCCCAACATGTGATTCCATAGCTTAAAATTGAGTGAACCCAAGCGAAATAAACTAAAATTAACAACTTCTTATGAGAACATGATTTAAGATAATATAACTTGTACAAAATAAATCTTAATTTTTTACACACTGTATCTACTTGTTTCTTCCATTTTAGATTTTGTTCAACATAAATGCCTAGATATTTAACACATTCAACTTGTTCGATAGTTTTACATACACAACCATTTATCAAATTACAACCAGAATTATGGTATTTTATGACAACCTCTTTACTTGTATTCAATAAGCCGAAATAGATTAAATTAGTTTTTTCCACATTTATTTGCAGTTTATTACTACTAAACCAGTTTCTTATGCTTTTTAAGTCATTGTTTATCTTGAACACTAACTCATTATTAGTTTCAGTTGAGTACACTATCGCTGTATCATCCGCATAAGCTGTGATTTTGCCAAATAAATTTAAATTGCAAAAATCATTAATATATATTAAAAACAATACTGGTCCAAGAATAGAACCTTGCGGTACACCACCATTCAAAACAAGCATATTACTTTCCAGTTTATGTATAGCCACATATTGTTTCCTGTTTTCCAAATATGATTTAAACCAATTTAAACCAATTTAAACCAATTCTATACAAGTATATAATATCTGCAAAACTCCCCGCCCTGCCCACGGTCAGTAGGGGACACCGATGGGCTTGGAAAGGCCGCCGTCCGTCGGATGGGACGTTAAGCCGTGGCCCCGTGTGCGGAGAGCCATACCCTGTACACGTTAAAGAACACGCTGGATGGTCTTGACGGTAGACTACAATCTGTCTCCCAACAGCTGTTCCAGTGGGTCCCCTTCTCTAGCTGAGCCTTCGGTGTCCTTGTGACCTGACCATTTAGCTCATGTTGTGCAAAAAAAGTGCCGCTCAGAGGAAAAGAACCCAACCTTAATTTCCTTTTGTGCAATGTAAGAAACTCTATTTTAACTGAACTGCTTCTAGAAAGAAGGAAGAAAAAAAAAAGGTCAGTTGGCAGATTTATTTCGCCAAAGATATCGATTCCTGATAATGACGAAACTTCCCCTTTGGCGAAAGGCACCGTCTCTGCTGCTCCTTTTATTGATCATTTCGTAAAAACTCGGAACACGTTTCGGAACACATTTCTCTGCTCTTGAAATTAAGAGTCGGAATTGCTTCAATGTGACAAGGAGACTCAGAAGCAAAAACGAACCCAGAAGTGATGTCAGTTTAATGCGGTGAGTAATTGATGAGTCGGGCCATTCCTTACGTTTGCTAAAAGAGGAAAAAAAACGTTAATTTTTCTTTTAAATGAGGAGCTGTTATCTTAGATGAACTAGGGCAGGGTCTGGTTTGGGGCGGGGCAGGGGTGGCTCAGTCGGTAGCGCGCCAGGCTCGTAATCTGTAGTTTCCAGGTTCGAGTCCCAGCTGGGTCAGCGTTGAGATTTATCTCCGCAAAATTCCCCGCCCTGCCCACGGTCAGTAAGGGACACCGATGGGCTTGGAAAGGCCGCCTTCCGTCGGATGGGACGTTAAGCCGTCGCCCCGTGTGTGTGGAGAGCCATACCCTGTGCACGTTAAAGAACACGCTGGATGGCCTTGACGGGAGGCTACCATCTGTCTCCGAACAGCTGTTCTAGTTGGTCCCCTCCCTCAACCTTCTCTGAGCCTTCGGGATCCTTGTGACCTGGCCATTTAGCCCATGGTGTGCAAAACCGAACTCAAAGGAAAAACAATTCAACTCATTTCCTCCTCCTTCTCAATTAAGATTTAGTTCAGAATAAATCGCAATAAAGAAGATCAGTAAGGACCTTTTAACAGTAATATGAAGAGATTATATTTACATTAATGGCAATGTATTGTTCAGGCATGCAAAATACTACGTGAAATTCCTTTTTCCATATTAGCGACCTGTTGATGTAGTGCTAGCTGATAAGAGAAGACAGCCAAGTGCTCAAGAATGTCGATGCTGACGACAGCAATCTCGAGTTTCACGTGAGGCTTCCTGGCGTGACGTCACCACTTTGCCCATGACGTCACACGATCCGGAAAGGGATGGTACGATTTTGAATTGTTTAGATTTTGAACCTCCGTGGTCCATGGCTGATTGAGGATGATGATGAGGGCGAATTAATGCTACTTTTTTGCTCCGTTTCGTACAGTTTGGCATTTCAAATTTTAACTTTTGGACCGTTGAATTTCGATGTGTTTTGTACTTCACTAATTTCTGAAAAAAAATCGTTGCCAGATATTTTTTCTAAATTCTGTAATTAACCGTAGTGTTCGGATACTTTTTTGAGCGACTGTAGGTGGTCATATTATTTTGATACTAGATCGTGTGGTCACGGAAATATTGAGCGTGTACAGTTACCGTTCACAGCAAACTGGTGCGTGTGCAGTAACTGTACACGCAACAGTACAGTTACCGTTCACAGCAAACTGTACGCGTGTACAGTTACTGCACACGCAACTGTGTACACGCTCCAGATATTTTTCCTGAATTCTGTAATCACGTGACACGAAGGTTGCCAGATCACTAATTTCTAAAAAAAATCGTTGCCAGATATGTTTTATGAATTCTGTAATTAGCCATAGTGTTCGGATACTTTTTTGAGCGACTGTACGTATAATCAGGTCCCGATCTACAAAAAATAAAAGATTAGGAAGGGGGTGTAACGTTTTCCCCCTTCGTTTTAGAGCTTTTTAAAACGATGATTGAAAATTCTGTGAGATACGCAGAAGTTGAGTAATTTCCGTCTTCCGTTATCTTTATTAGCTTTCTCAGAGGGGGAGTGCATGCCTCCCCCTATATTCGACCCTCCTATAATTAACGCATATCTGATATTAAATCTTACTATTTCAGTTGTACATTAATATATACGTAAGAAATGTTTTACAGAACCATCGTTACTGATTATCTCATTTTCTGATGTTAAGCCTTACTATAGCCATCACAATCTCATTATCCCTTATAAACGATTTCATAAAAAACTCGTTGGGCAATTTACGGAGAAAAAAATGTTGTTGCATATGAACGCGATTTAATTTTAAAATTGTCATGATAGCATTCACGCGCATCGTTTTTTCGTTAAAGAAATGAAACCTTAATTTTATTATTTTATCTGTTTTCGGAAATATGTTGCAACGGAATCTGCACGTGCAACAGTGGAAACGAGACTGTGGCACTACGTCACACTCGAGGCATAGCACCGATAATTCGGTTGGGTTGTTTTACCTCTGGGCGGCACTTTTTTTGCACACCATGGGCTAAATGGCCAGGTCACAAGGACCCCGAAGGCTCAGAGAAGGTTTGGGGAGGGGACCCACGGGAACAGCTGTTGGGAGACAGATGGTAGCTTCCCGTCAAGGCCATCCAGTGTGTTCTTTAACGTGCACAGTAATGGCTCTCCCGCACACGGACCACGCTTTACGTCCCATCCGACGGACGGCGGCCTTTCCAATCCCAGCGGTGTCCCCTACTGACCGTGGGTAGGGCGGGGGTTTTGCGGAGTTAAATCTCAACGCCGACCCAGCTGGGACTCGAACCTGGGCACCGAGGATGAATTACTTCATTTTCGAAGACTATGAAGTTAAAAAAAAGATGAGAATGCAGTTAAAAGTTCAAAAAAATTAATATGAAGGAGAAAGAAGTTTTTTCTTGATCTGTGTGCGTTAGTGTAAATGGATCTACCAAGAACCGCGCACACACCAAAGCGAGGTTTGCATTGGTGTGTGCGCAGAAGTACTAAAAGAATCATTGATGTAAAAGTAATTACAAAAAAAAATAGCAGAGAGTTTTTAATCTATGTAAAAAGAGGCAATTTCAGTTAGCGTTGTGCTTAGTGACGAAATCTCATTTTGAAGTAAAACAACAATGCATCTGTATCGTAGATAATGATATTTATTTGAGCAAGTGTTATTTTAACAGTGAAATCTGATTAGTAAGATTTCTGCTCATACATTGATTTCTGAACCAGTTTTCAAATGTGGTTGTTTTATCAGTTAGTCTAATAATTAAGATAATCAAGATCGTTTAATATTGATGATAGCATATTCGGTGGTTAGTGTGACTTTACAGAAATTTGTTTATAATTTATATAATTTTATTGCCTTAGTTATTAAATTAGTTCATTTATAGTCTGTTTATTAATTTCGAATTCGCTACCAAATAGGAGCGGGGGTGGCTCAGTCGGTAGCGCGCCAGGCTCGTAATCTGTAGTTCCCAGGTTCCAGTCCCAGCTGGGTCAGCGTTGAGATTTATCTCCGCAAAATTCCCCGCCCTGCCCACGGTCAGTAGGGGACACCGATGGGCTTGGAAAGGCCGCCGTCCGTCGGATGGAACGTTAAGCCGTGGCCCCGTGTGCGGGAGAGCCATACCCTGTGCACGTTAAAGAACACGCTGGATGGCCTTGACGGGAGGCTACCATCTGTCTCCCAACAGCCGTTCCAGTGGGTCCCTTCCCCCAACCTTCTCTGAGCCTTCGGGGTCCATGTGACCTGGCCATTTAGCCCATGGTGTGCAAAAAAGTGCCGCTCAGAGGTAAAACAACCCAACAACGCTACCAAATATTCAAATGCAACTAAAAATTTGTAACAATATTATTTATTTTTGTTTACTAATATGAAAACAAATTTCCTTTTTTCGGTTGTTTTCTGGCATCCTCAGTTGTGTTATGGTACAGTCGTTCAAAAAAGTATCCGAACACTATGGTCTATTACAGAATTCAGAAAAAATATCTGGCAACGTTGTTTTAGAAATTAGTGATCTGGCAACCTTCGTGTCACGTGACACGAAGGTTGCCAGATCACTAATTTCTAAAAAAAATCGTTGCCAGATATTTTTTCTGAATTCTGTAATTGACCATGGTGTTCGGATACTTTTTTGAGAGACTGTAGGTGGTCATATTATTTTGATACTAGATCGTGTGGGCTCACTCACGGAAACATTGAGCGTGTGCAGTTACCGTTCACAGCAAACTGGAGCGTGTGCAGTAACTACACACGCTGCAGTTTGCTGTGAACGGTAACTGAAGCGTGTGCAATTGCTGTACACGCTCCAGATATTTTTCCTGAATTCTGTAATCACGTGACACGAAGGTTGACAGATAACTAATTTCTAAAAAAAATTGCCAGATATTTTTTCTGAATTCTGTAATCAACCATAGTGTTCGGATACTTTTTTGAGCGACTGTATCATTGATGCATTCCCAACTACACCTATTAATAAACGGCTAAACCTGAATATTTCTGTATCAAACGCTGGTGTGTTTTTTTCGCTCGCCCCCCCTGAAAATGGTTTGCTACCACTGTCAAAATTTCTTTCGCGTCCCTTGAAAAGGTGAGGCGGGGGGTGGCTTAGTCGGTAGCGCGCCAGGCTCGTAATCTGCAATTCCCAGGTTCGAGTCCGATCTGGGCCAGCGTTGAGATAAATCTTCGTTAAACCCCCATCCTACCTTCGGTCAGAAAAAAAAGACACCGATTGGCTTGGAGAAGTCGCCGTCCGTAGGATGGGACGTTAAGACGTGGCTTCTTGACGTTAATACGTGCGGGAGACCTGTGTATGTTAAAGAACACGCTGGATGGCCTTGACGAGAGGCTGCCATCTATCTCCCAACAGCTGTTCCAGTGGGTCCCCTCCCCCAACCTTCTCTGAGCCTTCGGGGTCCTTGTGACTTGGTGTGTTGTTGTTGTGCTGTTTTACCTCTGAGCGGCACTTTTTTGCACATCATGGGCTAAATGGCCAGGTCACAAGGACCCCTAAGGCTCCGAGAAGGTTGGGGACCAACTGGAACAACTGTTGGGAGACAGATGGTAGCCTCCCGTCAAGGCCATCCAGCGTGTTCTTTAACGTGCACAGGGTATGACTCTCCCGCACACGGGGCCACAGCTTAACGTCCCATCCGACGGACGGCGGCCTTTCCAAGCCCATCGGTGTCCCCTACTGACCGTGGGCAGGGCGGGGAATTTTGCGGAGATAAATCTCAACGCTGACCCAGCTGGGACTCGAACCTGGGAACTACAGATTACGAGCCTGACGCGCTACCGACTGAGCCACCCCCCCCCCCATGTGACTTGGTCATTTAGCCCATGGTGTGCAAAAAAGTGCCGCTCAGAGGTAAAACAACCCAACCCTTGAAAAGGTTCCTGCCGACCCATATGAGAGCAATTCAGTGGGTGAAAAACTCCCAAAGAAATCATTACGCAACTAATATCATTGACTTCGAAATAAGGTTAAAAGACCCAAGATCATTCTTGATCTTGAACATCTGATATTATTTAACGAATATTTCTAAATTAAATCAATTTCTATAGAATATCTGAATTGTTTTTGTTCCACTGGGACCCATACTGAGTGGTTTAGAGGTGGTTCCCATCTCATAGGTTTAAAAATCGGGATTAAGTTATGGGCTTTCAGCCTAATACTCTAAAACAGGCATGTCAAACTCGTTAGCCACCGAGGGCCATATTATGTATTATATATTGAATCGCGGGCCGCAAAACAAAAAAAAACCAGATGAAAATTGTTATGTGCAAACTAGACTATAACGCAGTATTCGTTCCCTGACTGCTAACGAATAGCTTCCGACTCTACTGGCATTTCGTGACTCATTGCCATGCGCAAAGTACGTACATTTGAATGACCTGGAGACATGTGTATACATGTCGGAGCCCGATCGTAGACTTGCTCATATCATGAAAGGCCACTACTTCATGAAATGATCGGGCATTTCATGATATGAGCAATTCTACGATCGGACTCCGACATATACATTTATGCGCAATAGTTTCCCTTATATACAGGGTGAATCTGAAAAAGTGGGCAAAACATTACGGGGTGGTAGAACGCAGCTATACGAGCAATATTCGTCATAGAATGTATGGTCGGAACGCAAGCGGTGAGAAGTTAAAAGGTAGTTTTCCACTGTCACATTTAAAGAATGAACACAAGAAGGAGAGGAGATACTTCAGAAAACATTTTATTAACAGGAATGTAATTGAGATACATGCTCAAAGAAATTGCTCAAAAGAGCTGCCGCCAGCTGTAATGCAGGCTTCAGACCTGCGGGATAGGAACCGACGCACATTTGCGAAGACACCAGGCGACCCTTTTATACCATTTCCAACGCCACCTAGCGGCTGGTCGTTTGCGTTCCGCCCATACATTCTATGACGAATATTGCTCGTATAGCTGCGTTCTACCACCCCGTAAAGTTTTGCCCACTTTTTCAGATTCACCCTCTATAAATGGAAATGTTTTCTGAAATAAAAAAAAAATAAATACCCCCTCAAGCAGCTGCTTGCCACAGAGGTCCGACAGGAGCCTGTCAGTTTATATGCCACAGTAGAAGATCTGAGAAGATGGCAGGACTTCAGCAGAAAACAACACGAACATCCATGCCTTACCCGGGGCTCGAACCCAGGTCCCGTAGATCAGTAGCCAAGCGTGCTAACCAATCGGCCACGGGACGGCTACGTTTATTTAATTCATGTACCGTGTACGTACTTATAATTTTAATTAAAGAATCCAGTGTTGTCAAAAGTTAAATAAACGTATTGATTATAATCTTGGCGGGCCGCACAACAGTTCCCGGCGGGCCGCGTGTTGACATGCCTGCTCTAAAACATATTATTATTGACATGTGACCTGTGACAAGAGAACATGGTGGAATAATTTATATTTGTAGTTGTAATGACCTCTTCTACTCCTGTTCCTGTGCAATAATTCGCTGCTGGATTTAGGCAAATCATATATTTATGATCCATGTGACAAGCGAGGAGGCATTTAATGAAAGAGCGCGAATTTCCGTCCTGGCTGGTGTTAGCATCCCTCTGGGGATCCCAGAGTTCATTCCAAAGGCATGGGATGATAATTCAGCATCCTCAATAATGAATCGATGTAATCAGGAGCGAGCTTTGATTGGGATGCTAAAAGTCCCTTCCGTTGTTCCGGAAATCTCTTACCAGCAACTTCCGGTGCGCCTGCCTGAAGATACAAAGTCATTGTTTGGCGTCAAATCCGAGAGGAAATGCGCGCTAATTGGAGGTTCTTCATTTCAAAACGGGGGGCGGGGGTGGCTCAGTCGGTAGCGCGCCAGGCTCGTAATCTGTAGTTCCCAGGTTCGAGTCCCAGCTGAGTCAGCGTTGAGATTTATCTCCGCAAAAATTCCCCGCCCTGCCCACGGTCAGTAGGGGACACCGATGGGCTTGGAAAGGCCGCCGTCCGTCGGATGGGACGTTAAGCCGTGGCCCCGTGTGCGGGAGAGCCATACCCTGTGCACGTTAAAGAACACGCTGGATGGCCTTGACGGGAGGCTACCATCTGTCTCCCAACAGCTGTTCCAGTGGGTCCCCTCCCCCAACCTTCTCTGAGCCTTCGGGGTCCTTGTGACCTGGCCATTTAGCCCATGGTGTGCAAAAAAGTGCCGCTCAGAGGCAAAACAACCCAACCCATTTCAAAACGGAAAGGTTAGCAGCATAGAGTAACTTAGAAAAAGAAAATTCATTCGTAATTAATCTCACTTGAATAAGTGATTTCATCATGGGCACGTTTTACTTTTATTTTTTACTTTCTTTAGGAAACATAAGAAGAAAACTTTTTTCCCATTAATTTCAATTTCCCTGAAGATTTTTTACAATATCACATTTTTCGCAGTCAAGTATTTTACATTTGGGTATTTTTCCTGGAGGCGGGATTAATTGATCCCAAAATAAACATGTTAGGTGGAAAATGGGTTGTTGGGTTGGGTTGTTTTACCTCTGAGCGGCACTTTTTTGCACACCATGGGCTAAATGGCCAGGTCACATGGACCCCGAGAGCTCAGAAAAGTTCGAGGAGCGGGTTGGATAATAAATGCAGATATTTTACCTCTGAGCGGCACCTTTTGTACATAATGGGTTAGATGGCCAGGTCACAAGCACCGCGAGAGCTCAGAAAAGTTCGAGGAGCGGGTTGGATCATAAATACAGATATTTTACCTCTGAGCGGCACCTTTTGTACATAATGGGTTAGATGGCCAGGTCACATGGACCCCGAGAGCTCAGAAAAGTTCGAGGAGCGGGTTGGATAATAAATACAGATATTTTACCTCTGAGCGGCACCTTTTGTACATAATGGGTTAGATGGCCAGGTCACATGGACCCCGAGAGCTCAGAAAAGTTCGAGGAGCGGGTTGGATAATAAATACAGATATTTTACCTCTGAGCGGCACCTTTTGTACATAATGGGTTAGATGGCCAGGTCACAAGCACCGCGAGAGCTCAGAAAAGTTCGAGGAGCGGGTTGGATAATAAATACAGATATTTTACCTCTGAGCGGCACCTTTTGTACATAATGGGTTAGATGGCCAGGTCACAAGCATCGCGAGAGCTCAGAAAAGTTCGAGGAGCGGGTTGGATAATAAATACAGATATTTTACCTCTGAGCGGCACCTTTTGTACATAATGGGTTAGATGGCCAGGTCACATGGACCCCGAGAGCTCAGAAAAGTTCGAGGAGCGGGTTGGATAATAAATACAGATATTTTACCTCTGAGCGGCACCTTTTGTACATAATGGGTTAGATGGCCAGGTCACAAGCACCGCGAGAGCTCAGAAAAGTTCGAGGAGCGGGTTGGATAATAAATACAGATATTTTACCTCTGAGCGGCACCTTTTGTACATAATGGGTTAGATGGCCAGGTCACAAGCATCGCGAGAGCTCAGAAAAGTTCGAGGAGCGGGTTGGATAATAAATACAGATATTTTACCTCTGAGCGGCACCTTTTGTACATAATGGGTTAGATGGCCAGGTCACATGGACC
>JAWZYU010001040.1:0-53000 GCA_038380435.1 Ryuthela nishihirai | reverse complement strand
AGTACTTCGACGTTCTTAAAGCAATGCGAATAGAAAGAGAGCAGGCACTTCATTTTCAAGATGCAGGAGTTTTCTAATTGAAGTTAAGAAGTGAAGCCGCTATAATGGAGTCGTTGCTAGGTAACAGAGAGGAACTTTTAACAAACTCTCTTTCCGTCTTGGTTTTGTTTTGGCATCATCTATCTTTCAATGAGAAATGGTTTTGAGTGGAACCGGACTGGCGTGGTAAATTTTTGATTTATGAGAGAGCTCGGTTGCAAATTCCGCCAATAACTCTGTGTTACTGAAATAGCAATTTGTTAAATGCAAAAATGATGTATTAGATCTATACTGCTCACAGATAAGCGGTGAGCAAGATAAGTTTTTCGGAGAAAAATTGGAGGAGCTATAACGGATCGAAAAGTAAATGCTAGAGGGAGTTAATGAAACTCAATAAATAAAAATCATAGTGAAAAGTAGTATTAGAAGAATTCTATGACAATTGTATTATTAATGTAAACATCAGTTTGATGGGGCGGGGGAGGCTCAGTCGGTAGCGCGCCAGGCTCGTAATCTGTAGTTCCCAGGTTGGAGTCCCAGCTGGGTCAGCGTTGAGATTTATCTCCGCAAAATTCCCCGCCCTGCCCACGGTCAGTAGGGGACACCGATGGGCTTGGAAAGGCCCCCGTCCGTCGGATGGGACGTTAAGCCGTGGCCCCGTGTGTGGGAAAGCCATACCCTGTGCACGTTAAAGAACACGCTGGATGGCCTTGACGGGAGGCTACCATCTGTCTCCCAACAACTGTTCCAGTGGGTCCCCTCCCCCAACCTTCTCTGAGCCTTCGGGGTCCATGTGACCTGGCCATTTAGCCCATTGTGTGCAAAAAAAGTGCCGCTCAGAGGTAAAACAACCCATCAGTTTGGATTAGGGAAATTATTTTGCTTATGAGCGGGCATTTTTTGGCACATTGAGAACACGGTTTTACATTTTTGGGAATATTCATCAATAAATCAATTTCTTTCCAAACACTGTTACCCATTTATGTTTCATAGTCGAAAATGGACTGCCCACAAGAGTTAAAAACGAACGTGAATAGACAAATAAACATATTATACAAAGCGAAAAACAAAATTTTCTGAAGTGCTGTTACTCTGTTGAATAATCTAATTACAATCTGAACGTAATTAATAAAATGTTATGTAACAGTGGTCACAGTAAACTTCTATGTTATGTGGAGCTCCGGATTAAAATAGGGGGGTGACAGCCATGGCAACCCCCTTCAAAAATACTAGCGAGGGTAATAGAGGGAAAAAATTATTAAACTTACGTTTTTTTCACGAATTTTTTAAGAAATTCTTTTAAGATCTCTAAAACAGAGGACGAAATACTATACTAAATTGGCGATAGCGTGCCAGGCTCGTAATCTGTAGTTCCCAGGTTCGAGTCCCAGCTGGGTCAGCGTTGAGAATTATCTCCGCAAAATTCCCCTCACTGCCCACGGCTAGTAGTGGACACTGATGTGGTAGGAAAGGCCGCCGTCCGTCCGATGAGATGTTAAACCGTGGGCCCATGTGTGGGAGAGTCATATCCTGTGCACGTTAAGGAACACGCTAGATGGCCTTGACGGGAGGGTACCATTTGTCTCCCAACAGCTGTTCCAGTGGGTCTCCTCCCCCAACCTTCTCTCAGCCCTTTGGGTCCTTATGATCTGGTCTTTTAGCCCATTGTATGCAAAAAATGCCGCTCAGAGGCAAAATAAACCAAATAACCTGTACTAAATTGGAAATTCAGTCTCTTGGTCTCCCCCCGTTTTACTTTTATCCAGCTCGATTGAGTTTCTTGCCCCCCTCTCTCCCCTTCCCCCGTAATTTTTTTCCAGATCCGGACCTCTCCATGTGTAATATGCAGCCAATTTCTTAGTAAGTTTTTTATTTTCGAATTTTGTCTCTCTCAATGGCAAATGTCCTTAATTTTCGCGTCACAAATTTCGCTTTTTCGGAGCGGCCATTTTTTTTATTTCTTTGCTAAATGGCCTGATCGCAGACACCCTAATGGATTCCCAGCTGTGCAGAGAAAGGGTCGATGCTGTGTTTCATCTCTGAGCAGCCCTTTTGCTCACACAATGAGCTAAATGGCCAGGTCACAAGGCTCCCAAAGGCTCATTGAAGGTTGAATAAAACAAATCGACTGGACAGTTGTTAGGGGACAGAGTGCTCTTCAACGTTTTAGGGTAATGGCTATCCATAATGTATTTCAATCCAACATTTCGGAATTTATTTTTAGGATTTTTATTATATACGTAATATTGTTTAGCCTTCCTCACAGGGGCGGGGGTGGCTCAGTCGGTAGCGCGCCAGGCTCGTAACCTGTAGTTCCCAGGTTCGAGTCCCAGCTGGATCAGCGTTGAGATTTATCTCCGCAAAACAGTGGGTCCCCTCCCCCCAACCTTCTCTGAGCCTTCGGGGTCCATGTGACCTGGCCATTTAGCTCATGGTGTGCAAAAAAGTGCCGCTCAGAGGTAAAACAACCCAACCCAAAAGCCTTCCTCACAGATCTTCTCTATGGCGTTTTATGCTGAGAAGTTCCTCTCAGGTCTTTATGGCAAGCAGCTGATTGAGGGTTAATTTATTTTATATGTTTCGCGATTACCTTATTATTATTATTATACATTTATTTCGTTGTAAAAATATGTATTATTGTACAATTTTTTTAGTCGATAAATCCATAATGATTGACTGTACGAAAGGGCAAGGGTCAGAATTTTGGCCCCGCGAGAAAGAATACCTAATCCCAACAGCGTGGCCTCCCACAAGTGGGGGCAAGTGGTTTCGGGCATCCTTAATTGGGGGCGGGGATGGCTCAGTCGGTAGCGCGCCAGACTCGTAATCTGTAGTTCCCAGGTTCGAGTCCCAGCTGGGTCAGCGTTGAGATTTATCTCCGCAAAATTCCCCGCCCTGCCTACGGTCAGTAGGGGACACCGATGGGCTTGGAAAGGCCGCCGTCCGTCGGATGAGACGTTAAGCCGTGTGTGGGAGAGTCATACCCTGTGCACGTTAAACACGCTGGATGGCCTTGACGGGAGGCTACCATCTGTCTCCCAACAGCTGTTCCAGTGGGTCCCCTCCCCCAACCTTCTCTGAGCCTTCGGGGTCCATGTGACCTGGCCATTTAGCCGATGGTGTGCAAAAAAGTGCCGCTCAGAGGTAAAACAACCCAACCCAACCCAAAGCATCCTTAATTGTATTTCTCATCATTGTATTCGCAACTGAGAGCATTAACGATCGGCTCGACCTAAATATTTCTATCTTGAAACCTAGATTTGTTATTTTGCCCTCCCTCCCCCTCCAACGCCCATGTCCGACACTGAATCAGCCAACGATCGACGAGAAAGGTCGAAGCGTCAACTGCGCAGACTCTGCTGCCACTGAGCTACGTCATTATCGAAGACACCCAGAAACTGACTGCAATTTCAAAAGGCCAATTAGAAAAATTAAACGGTTCCTCGTTCTGTTAAATATTCACTAGGAAGAATTGTTATATGCATTGATGTCGGTATTAGACGAGTAGACACGTCATTTCTTTGGCCAATGACTTAAAATTTGTAGACTGCACCCCAAATATCACAAAGTCCTTCGAATATCCGATCCTTTTGTGTCGAAAATTCTGGGTTCCGATTAATAGCCGAATGAGTAACTAAATTCGATGATAACTTCATCTGATAAGAGAAACCTTTTTGGATGACCATGTGGAATGATCAACCACAGATAGACTAATCGATTTAGCGGTAAATTGCTCCGGGAGTTTAATTACAAGGCAGTCCAATTGATGATGAAGCAGTATTGGAATTCCGTTCCCTTAGCGAATGAATGAATTTAAACAATCCCTAAGAGGAAATGAAGGAATTCTAGGAGGAGGAAACGAAGGAGAGGACATTATTGGAAACAAATACCCTATCTCAGTTGTTGTTGTTTTATTAGTTCTATATATTATAACGTAGTTTTTCAATGTTACACATATATGATTGTTTACATTAAGCAAGCTTACATTAATGGGAACTAGTATCGACTGTTTAGTTGCTCTTCTACCCTGCATTATAGATCTTCAATACCATACGGATCTGATTATTCATATTTGGCAATCATGCGTTATTAGGAACAAGCATCATCACTTCTTCTGTTGCTCTTCTGCAATATGATTATATTTTCAACGCCGCATATATATATATGATTATTCTCATTAGGCAATCATACATTCCTGGGAACAAGTATCATTCCCTTGCACTTCTACAGTCGCTCAAAAAAGTATCCGAACACTATGGTTGATTACAGAATTCAGAAAAAATATCTCGCAACGTTTTTTTTTAGAAATTAGTGATCTGGCAACCTTCGTGTCACGTGATTACAGAATTCAGGAAAAATATCTGGAGCGTGTACAGCAACCGTACACGCTCCAGTTACCGTTCACAGCAAACTGGAGCGTGTGCAGTTACTGCACACGCTCCAGTTTGCTGTGAACGGTAACTGCACACGCTCAATATTTCTGTGAGTGAGCCCACACGATCCAGGTCTTTGTGAGCTCACACGATCCAATGTGCTGTGAACATTAACCGCAACCGCTCCAGTTTGCTGTGAGCGGTAACTGCACACGCTCCATATTCATTGCATTATATATTCATACGCATTATATATATTAAAAAATATCCGAACACTATAGTTGATTACAGAATTCAGAAAAAATATCTGGCAACGATTTTTTTAGAAATTAGTGATCTGGCAACCTTCGTGTCACGAAGGTTGCCAGATCACTAATTTCTAAAAAAATCGTTGTCAGATATTTTTTCTGAATTCTGTAATCAACCATAGTGTTCGGATATTTTTTTGAGAGACTGTACAATAAGATGATATTTTCAACACCACATATACAGTATATGTATGTATATACGGGCACTATAATCTAAGACAGATTTTCTGTTCTACCAAATATTAACGCCAATCAGGGTAAGTCAGTAAAATGTGGATTCCTTATTTTGTATGGCAACTGCATCTGCATGGGCTATTTTTTAAGATGCACAATGAAGTAAGTCCGTATTTGTGATGTCCTCCCATTTTCGATTCAATTTTGCTGCGCTAGAATGTGATGCCCTCGCCTGATCCTGTGGGACTACGTTCGATGTGATGTTCTCCGTATTTGAAATGCGATGGGGCTGGGCCAGATGTCGTGGTCGCCAGAGGACGATGAAACTGTTACTTATTTAGCTTCATCCTTGCTTCGGTGAAATGTCAGGTTTGCGGGTTTTTAGGCCTGTAGGACCGTATGCCTCAGATTTGCTGCGTTGAACGATGAATAAAGATCCAACAATTAACTGCACGAGAATTCTGTACGGACGACACAGTTTATTAACACTATATATACAATTACGTGCTGGGGATGCGCTCAACTCTGTGGGTCTTTGCTGCTTTGTTGTTGCAAACATTAACAACAAGGTGGAGAACCGCTCATTCTGCAAGTTCTCACTTTACAGACCTCCAACTCGGCGAAAGGATAATTAACCTTTGCCTACAATGTGGTTCACTCTGAATCACAAGACTGTAATCAGATTCACCAAGAATCTCGATTCACTTGGAATCGCACCCTCTCCTTAAGGGTTTCCTTCGAATAAGACGGCGTCCTTTTGACGCGTGTCGAAAACGACCTTCTCTCGCTCGACAGCCACGCACAAATTGTTGTTTCAGTCTCGCGCTCTAGCCTCCTGCGCCGACCTCGCCTCCCCCCCCCACCCCGGCTAGTCGTAAAAGGCGATAAAAGACTTCTGGAATCCGTCATCTCAATGCACGCAGCCAGCTTTAGTCCCGACCCCCCCCCCCACACACACACACACACCAGCACTTCCAAGAACATACTCAACAAATAAAAAAAAAAATAAATACCCCTCAAGCAGCTGCTTGCCACAGAGGTCTGACAGGAGCCTGTCAGTTTATATGCCATAGTAGAAGGTCTGTGAGGATGGCAGGACCTCAGCAGAAAAACGACACACACATCCATGCCTTACCCGGGGCTCGAACCCAGGTCCCTTAGATCAGTAGTCAAACGCGCTAACCACTCGGCCATGGGACGGCAACAAATAAAAATATCTACAAAAAACAAAAATGCAATAAAATACAAAAATAAATAAATTAGAGGAACATGACAGTATTCAAATTTGTTTTCTGTAGGTGACATCACCAATTTTGTTGTTCTTTCAGAATTCTATGTATTGATTTTAGTAAATCCTTCGATATCTCAGAATAGCAAGTCAGTTAATTATACTGATTGGCTTCTGAATAACCCATATGATTATTTACATTAGGTAATCATACATTATTAGGAACACGTGTCATCAACTCTTTTGTTGCTCTTCTACAATATGATGCATATTTTCAACAATACTTATATATATGATTATCTACATTTGGCAATCATACATTATTTAGAAACCCGAGGACAAATTATGCAAATTTTCCGAAGTAACCTCACATCTTTTTTCCTCTTCTGCAATATGCTTCAATTTTCCACACCATACAAATGTGATTGTTTACATTAGGTAATTAGATATAATTGGGAACAAACATCTTTTTCTTCTGCAATGAATGATGCAGATTTAAAAATAACTGCTCAAGGTGGCAATATGATGCAGATTTTCAAAACCACACAAATATGATTGTTTGCTTACTAAGTTGTTATTGTTGCTGCACAACAATCTAAGACAGATTTTCTGTTCTACTAAATATTAACGTTTACATTAGGTAATTATAGGTTTTCTGTCTAAAACAAATTAAAATAATTATCCTAATAATTACTATTTAATTTGTTGTTCTGTTACAAGGTGACCCGATTTTGCTGCAACGTGCAACTTATGTAATTTTAACAGCGCAAATTCCATGAGTTAAAAAATCTTGAAGAAAAATGCTGATATCAGTTACGATATCTATCTTCAGATTTCGTAGCTTGTGTTTAATACTGAGTGATGGTGCATCATGTAATATATTGTATTCTTTAAATGCCGTCCCGTGGCCGAGTGGTTAGCACGCTTGGCTACTGATCTACGGGACCTGGGTTCAAGCCCCGGATAAGGCATGGATAGATAGATAGATAGATGGATGGATGTGTCGTTTTTCTGCTGAGGTCCTGCCATCCTCTCAGACCTTCTACTATGGCATATAAACTGGCAGGCTCCTGTCAGACCTCTGTGGCAAGCAGCTGCTTGAGGGGGTATTTATTTATTCTTTAAATTTGGACATTCAAGCTTACCCTAGCGTATATATCAGTTTTACATTCATAAACAAACGAATATTTTTTTTTTCTTTTCCGAAATGTTAATTACTTCATACATTTAAAAATAACTGCTAAAATAGCACATTTATAAATCAAATTTTAACTTATATGAACACTTATAAAACAATTTTTTTTATGAAATATTATTTGCATTGATGACTGCGAAGTCAACTAAATATTACCGAAAATGCTTAGTGTTTGAATTTTTCATTTTATCTCATTTTCTAAGAAACAATTTGTTATTTTCCATTTTGTCTTCTGTCTGTCCATCCGTAGACGCTCAATGTTTTTGTTGTTATAAATAAATGAGAAATATTATTTGGTTCGATTCGTATTAACGACATATTGGGATTCAAACTTTACAAATCTCTCGATAATTTTAGTGGAAAAGAGATGGAAGAAAAATTGGAAAAATGGATAAAATTTTAAACAAATCTTGCAAACTATCTATTTATAGTATAAATTTGAAATTTCGGTAGTTAAAGTCATTGGCGTAAGCTGACATCAAAGATTTTCCCACTTAACCCTAAATGATACGAAAATGCATTTTTTTAAAGAGAGGAGTGAAACATTCTTTTTGTGTTCTTTAGGTGCTAAACGAAGACACCTGGGTTCGAGTCTCGAGTAAAAGGCATTGATGTTCGTGTTGTCTTTCTACTGAGGTCCCGGCTTCATTTCTCACAGACCTTCTACTGTGGCGTATAAACTGATATGCTCCTGTCAGACTTCAGTTGAAAGCAGCTGCTTGTAAAATATTTTGTGTTATTTCTAAACAAATATCAATGTTTGCAATTTACTGAATTTATTACCTATTATTTAACGCTGTTACAAATGTTTAGCTTCCTGTTTTATTAGCAGTGTGATGTCAGAAGAACTGGAATGC
Organism: Ryuthela nishihirai; assembly: GCA_038380435.1. Classification (NCBI taxonomy): domain Eukaryota; kingdom Metazoa; phylum Arthropoda; class Arachnida; order Araneae; family Heptathelidae; genus Ryuthela; species Ryuthela nishihirai. The sequence continues at coordinate 44,826 of JAWZYU010001040.1, read as the reverse complement.
TTGTTGCGAAGTGAGGTAGAAAAACTGGTGCCCGAAGATTAACTTGTAACCTCATGTAAAGGGTTGGGTTGGGTTGTTTTACCTCTGAGCGGCACTTTTTTGCACACCATGGGCTAAATGGCCAGGTCACATGGACCCCGAAGGCTCAGAGAAGGTTGGGGGAGGGACCCACTGGAACAGCTGTTGGGAGACAGATGGTAGCCTCCCGTCAAGGCCATCCAGCGTGTTCTTTAACGTGCACAGGGTATGGCTCTCCCGCACACGGGGCCACGGCTTAACGTCCCATCCGACGGACGGCGGCCTTTCCAAGCCCATCGGTGTCCCCTACTGACCGTGGGCAGGGCGGGGAATTTTGCGGAGATAAATCTCAACGCTGACCCAGCTGGGACTCGAACCTGGGAACTACAGATTACGAGCCTGGCACCTCATGTAAAGAGACATATACGATGTAAGGGAGGGCTGGAAGAGAGTACAGCCTTTTAAAGCTTTCTGGATACAGTTGAGATGGATGCCTGCCCTCTTGTGACAGTGGACTGGAGGCTTCTGTCTGTCTCCTAACAGTTGTCCAGTGGGCCTCTCCCCCCAAACTTCTCTGAGCCCTCGGGGTCCATGTGACCTGGCTATTTAGCCCATTGTGTGCAAAAAAGTGCCGCTCAGAGGTGAAACAACGTGTTTGACGTTTGACAACAACGCTTATCGAGGTTGCTTTTGGTTCTTTCTATAGTTTAAAATAAAGCACGAAAACAAGATTAATAATGACAGACCGATTTCAATTTGCTCGACTCTGTTCCCCAACAATCTTGCCCTTTCGCTCCTAACGGATTGACTGCAACACGTAAGGAATAACATCAGACCTGTTCCTGCACGGATTGAACGCCTTCTGCTCAGGCAATGTATCATAAACGCTCGTCGGTATTCCGAAATTAGATTTCAGTTTAGAATTAATTTCAGGGTAGCCGTTCGCTGGCCAATGAGAAATTATTCATCCATATGTAGATCAAATATATGTGGTATATAAATCTAGGCTAATATTTACGCTTAAATGCATGATAAATATTCATATAATAGGCATGCCTGGCGCACTAAACTAGAATAAGTTAACTTTGACTAATGATGCGGAGTTAACACTGATTACAACAGAAACTGAACAATCGAAATGCAGTTTGATTTCAGTGTTGTAAAAGCACGTTGTTCAGTTTCGCATTCCCGAAGTTTTGTGTTGGTTAACAAAAGGTCAAAATGAGAGTTCAAAAACTTTTACAATTTTTTTTTACTAGTTTTGAACGTATTGTCAAATTTGACGAATATCGATTTTCAGGTAATATTATTTTGCCAGTTAGCTAATATTTCGTCAAAATAGTTCTACACTTCCGCAAACGCGATATCAATACTTTATAATGAGCCATTGAAAAGCATGTGTTGTAATGTTAATACCTAAACTATGTACATTACTAATCACATTTTTTAATCGTTAGTACGAATTTATACTGTTCAAGGGTGCAAATTTCGGAAAGGGGCGAGAGTGTCTCAGTCGGTAGCGCGCCAGGCTCCTAATCTGCAGATCCCAGGTTCGAGTCCCAGCTGAGTCAGCGTTGAGATTTATCTCCGCAAAATCCCCGTCCTGCCCACGGTCAGTAGGGGACACCGATGGGCTTGGAAAGGCCGCCGTCCGTCGGATGGGACGTTAAGCCGTGGCCCCGTGTGTGGGAGAGCCATACCCTGTGCACGTTAAAGAACACGCTGGATGGCCTTAGCGGGAAGCTACCACCTGTCTCCTCAGCTGTTCCAGTGGGTCACCTCTCCCAAGCTTCTCTGTGCCTTCGGGGTCCACATGACCATTTAGCACATGGTGTGCAAAAAAATGCCGCTCAGAGGTAAAACAACCCAACCCAAATTTCGGAAAATGAAAAATTTCATTTTCTTTGAAAACGAGATCTCCTATTCATTAGAGCAGATATTCTAGTTCTAACTATTGCCACTGAATCTGTAGTTAAGGTAATAACTTAACTCTCAAGAGCGGCGAAATATGTTGATTTATATAAATAAATAAAATTGCACCAGGGCCGTTTTTTGTTTTCCACTAGGGGGTTGTTGTTTGGGTTGTTTTACCTCTGAGCGGCACTTTTTTGCACACCATGGGCTAAATGGCCAGGTCACATGGACCCCGAAGGCCCAGAGAAGGTTGGGGGAGGGGACCCACTGGAACAGCTGTTGGGAGACAGATGGTAGCCTCCCGTCAAGGCCATCCAGCGTGTTCTTTAACGTGCACAGGGTATGGCTCTCCCACCCACGGGGCCACGGCTTAACGTCCCATCCGACGGACGGCGGCCTTTACAAGCCCACCGGTGTCCCCTACTGACCGTGGGCAGGGCGGGGAATTTTGCGGAGATAAATCTCAACGCTGACCCAGCTGGGACTCGAACCTGGGAACTACAGATTACGAGCCTGGCGCACTACCGACTGAGCCACCCCCGCTCCCCACTAGGGGGTAATAACAGTGACATAGAAAACAAATTATTGTATTCAGTTAAGGGTAAGGAAAAGTATTATCCTACTCCAGGGTGAGGCGGGGTGTCTCAGTCGGTAGCGAGTCAGGCTCGCAACTTGCATTTCCCAGGTTCGAGTCCCACCTGGTCAGGGTTGAGATTTATATTTCCAGAACTACTCTTCGTTGCCCACAGTCAGTAGAAGACACAGATGGTCTTGGAAAGGCAGCCGTCCGTCGGATGGGACGTTTAGGCGTGGCTCCCTGTGCGTGAGAGCTATACGCTGTGCATTTAAAGAACACATTGCATGGCCTTGGCGGAGGCTTTCATCTGTCTCCTAACAGCTGCCTAGTGGGTCCCCTCTCCCAAACCGTCCCTAAGCCTTCAGAATCCCTATGACCTGGATTGTTTTACCTATGAGCGACAGTTTTTTTGCACACCATGGGCTAAATGGCTAGGTCACATGGACCCCGAAGGCTCAGAGAAGGTTGGGGGGAGAAGACCCACTGAAACAGCTGTTGGGAGACAGAGGTAGCCTCCCGTTAAGGCCATCCAGCGTGTTCTTTAACGTGCACAGGGTATGGCTCTCCCGCACACGATGACACGACTTAACATCCCATCCGACGGACGGCGGCCTTTCCAAGTCCATCGGTGTCCCTACTGACCGTGGGCAGGGCGGAGAATTTTTGCCGAAATAAATCTCAATACTGACCCAGCTGGGACTCGAACCTGAGAACTACAGATTACGAGCCTGGCGCGCTAGTCTCGTAATCTGAGTCTTATCAAAAGTAACTGAGCCACCCCGCCACCCCTGTGACCTGGCCATTTAGCCCATTGTGTGCAAAAAAAAGGACCGCTCAGAGGTAAACCAACCCAACACAAGGCATTAAACGTGTTCTATAACGTGTACATGGTGTGTCTCTCGTGCACAAGAGAGTACGATCTTAACCTCCCATCCGATGGACGGCGTCCTGTCCAAGACCCTCTGTGTCTCCTTTTCCACCAAGGATAGTGCAACCTAAAGTCACATGACGAATACGCGAGAAGAATGAGGACCTGAGACGCATAGTTCCAACGAGAAGTTCTCTCTTAACGTATTTCTATCATCTTCAATCGCCAGAGTGACAATTCATGGAACCTTCCACATTTATCATCCAACTTTTATCGATTCCAATAAAGCTTCGAATATCGGACAGAATTTTTCTTTTGCATATTTCGTTCCCTTTACTGTCAGCTCTAAAAGAACCTTGTAGTTCCAAGCGAATAGAGCGAATCAGATTTTTCCACTGCAACTTAAATACAAATTCTTTACTTCAAAAAACCTGAATATGAAACTAAATTCTCCTTTCTCATCAGGGGCGGGGGTGGCTCAGTCGGTAGCGCGCCAGGCTCGTAATCTGTAGTTCCCAGGTTCGAGTCCCAGCTGGGTCAGCGTTGAGATTTATCTCCGCAAAATTCCCCGCCCTGCCCACGGTCAGTAGGGGACACCGATGGGCTTGGAAAGGCCGCCGCCCGTCGGATGGGACGTTAAGCCGTGGTCCCGTGTGCGAGAGAGCCATACCCTGTGCACGTTAAAGAACATACTGGATGGCCTTGACGGGAGGCTACCATCTGTCTCCCAACAGCTGTTCCAGTGGGTCCCCAACCTTCTCTGAGCCTTCGGGGTCCATGTAACCTGGCCATTTAGTCCATGAGTGTGCAAAAAAGTGCCGCTCAGAGGTAAAACAACCCAACCCTTTCCCATCAAGAAAAATCTAGAAACACCGTATATGACATGTTAAACTCCTGGTTCTAAAATGCACTGGTTTCAAAAATTAAAGAACAACTGTAAGTTATTCAAAATGCGATAGTAGATAAAGATCTTAAATCTTTTACACCTTATTTCCAACTTTGCAACTTTTCATTTGAACAAATCTTCTATTTGTAATATTTTACCATATAAATGAGTTATGGAAGTTATAATATTTAACAATAAGGATGCCGTCATAAAAGTTGACTTCAGAAGTTAATTAAAACTTAGTAAAAAATATCAAAGTGTTTAATAAAATAAGTGTGTATTTTAGAACTATGTGTAAAGAATTCTTTCACTATTCTTCAGATTTATATGGGGCTGGGGTGGCTCAGTCGGTAGCGCGCCAGGCTCGTAATCTGTAGTTCCCAGGTTCGAGTCCCAGCTGGGTCAACGTTGAGATTTATCTCCGCAAAATTCCCCGCCCTGCCCACGGTCAGTAGGTGACACCGATGGCCTTGGAAAGGCCGCCGTCCGTCGGATGGGACGTTAAGCCGTGGCCCCGTGTGCGGGAGAGCCATACCCTGTGCACGTTAAAGAACACGCTTGATGGCCTTGACTGGAGGCTGCCATCTGTCTCCCAACAGCTGTTCCAGTGGGTCCCCTCCCCCAACTTTCTCTGAGCCTTCGGGGTCCATGTGACCTGACCATTTAGCCTATGGTGTGCAAAAAAGTGCCGCTCAGAGGTAAAACAACCCAACCCAAATCTTCAGTTTTATATAACTTTCTTAAGACTGCCATTGCTGTTGTTAAATATTCAAACTTCCATAACTCATTAAATATTGAACGAATATTGTTGAAAATCGAGATAATATATTTGATTGAGATCTTTATGTGCTGTCAAATTTTTAAATTAAAAAAAAACTTATTTTAGAAGTTATAGAGCCTTAACGTTAGCTTCCCATTGACATAACATAGGATTATTCCTTAATTTATGGAAACCATTGTAGTACCCTCCACTTGAGTAATAATCTGGTAATAGCGCGGATTTTGTAAAAGTGGCTGCATCTCAGATATGGATGTCAGAAATTCCAGAATCTGCGGGACAATTTATGCTTTTTATCAGAATTGCAATGTTTACATAAAATGCTATCCGCTTTTTTTTTTTTTTTGGGGGGGGGGGGGGGGGGGGCTCAGTCGGTAGCCCGCCAGGCTCGTAATCTGTAGTTCCCAGGTTCGAGTCCCAGCTGGGTCAGCGTTGAGATTTATCTCCGCAAAATTCCCCGCCCTGCCCACGGTCAGTAGGGGACACCGATGGGCTTGGAAAGGCGGACGTTCGTCGGAAGGGACGTTAAAGAACACGCTGGATGGCCTTGACAGGAGGCTACCATCTGTCTCCCAACAGCTGGCCTGTTCCAGTGGGTCCCCTCCCCCAACCTTCTCTGAGCCTTCGGGGTCCATGTGACCTGGCCATTTAGCCCATGGTCTGCAAAAAAGTGCCGCTCAGAGGTAAAACAACCCAACCCAACCCGCTGTTTGTTTTTCATTTAAAATTTTATCCCCCAAATTACAGTCTTCAGCTTTAATTTTCTTTATTTTAATAATATCATTTTCGACAGGGAAAATAATAATTGAACTCCGAAGTTTTAGAAATGGTTGGATTTCATGGAAGAATGGAGTTTGAAATTTCTATACTTCAGAAAACTTCAAAGAATTTGGAATATTTTAAAAACGTTTGTCAACTACATTTTAATTTCAGTTTTAACGTTATTGCTTACACTGCAAATAATTAAGAGATAAAAGTTAAAAAAAATATATTAGATATCTATTCATCAATGGGGTCTTAGGAAATTTTTTTTGGATGGGGTCGGTGAAAAGTTATCGAGAACGGAACTTCAGCGTTTTTACCTGAACGGCGTTCAGGTAAGGAATGTAAACTTTAGAGGGGGAAAACTTACCTCCCCTCTTTCAGACTACTCTGCTCTACACGTGATTGGTTGGGTTGGGTTTTTTTACCTCCGAGCGGCACTTTTTTACATAACACGGGCTAAATGGCCAGGTCACAAGGACCCCGAAGGCTCAGAGAAGGTTGGGGGAGGGGACCCACTGGAACAGCTGTTGGGAGACAGATGGTAGCCTCCCATTAAGGCCATACAGCGTGTTCTTCAACGTACACAGGGTATGGCTCTCTCCTGCACACGGAGCCACAGCTTAACGTCCCATCCGACGGACGGCGGCCTTTCCAAGCCCATCGGTGTCCCCTACTGACCGTGGGCAGGACTGGGAGTTTTGCGGAGATAAGTCTCAACGCTTACCCAGCTGGGACTCGAACCTGGGAACTACAGATTACGAGCCTTGCGCGCTACCGACTGAGCCACCCCCGCCACTTTCTATACGTGATTTTCTTATTTCCGGACAAATCTGCTGCCACGGTTTGAACAACGATTAGAAGAAATAGTTCTAAAAACCTTCAAACGGTTATTTATAATCGAATTTTGAGCAATTTTGGAGAAAAGAGATTTCCATTTAAATCTATCCATCATTTCCCTTTGCTTTCTTGCAAAAGCTTCGTAGGTTCTAAAATTATCCCTGCCTCTGATATTGTTAGATATTCTGGCATTGTTGCAAAAAGTATATCGGAAATCCATTATTGTTAAAGGATATTTTTTCGAAGCATTTTTAGATCAAAAATTTGGAACCGTTTGCAAGATTCTTGAACTGATGTGTTGCCATATTTCTACGTGAAAATATTTTCGGAATCATAAATACAGATGTGATCTTTGTTATCTGTGCATTAAAATAATACGGTGATGACAAAAAAAATGAATTTTGTTGACATCAGAGCTTTCTTTATGTAATGGATGAAGATAAGGAGCTTTCAACATTTTATACGTACAAATATTGTGTTTGGTCAACGAGCTTGTTTGCCTGCGTGTGCTATGGAATGTTCGCTTTTCCACTGCGCTTAACAAAAAGTGATCTACATACGAGGGTAAGTCAGAAAAGAAGCTTCTTAGTTTGTCCCACCAAACTAACAAACATCTGGAGTTGTGCCACCACTGTATGTTAGTACCAAATAGTGTCCCTCTGAGTGGTACTTTTTAGCATACAATGGGCTAAATGTCCAGGTCATAAGGACCCCGAGGGCTCAGATGAGGCTGGGAAAGGGGAACCACTGAACAGCTGTTAGGAAACATATAGTAACCTCTGGTCAAGGTTATCCAGTGTGTTCTTTAATGTGCGCAAGTAAGGCTCTTTTGCACATGGGGCCACGGGTTAACGTTCCATCTGACGGACAGCAGTTTTCCAAACCAATCGGTGTTCCCTATTGATCAAGGCCAGGGCAGAGATTTTTGTGGAGATAAATCTCAACGTTAGTCCAGGTGGGACTCGAACTTGAGATCTTAAGATTATGCGCCTGGCTCAAGTAATTATGGGTTGCAACGGTCCAATTCCGATTTTGCCTTGTGTTGCAAGACACTGTTAATGAGGTGATGATCAGAAACAATTTCAACTCCTCCATATTGCCTGATACTTCTGTCCATATTCAGTTCTGACTTTGGCATGGAGTCACCCAGCCTATTTGTAATATCTGCTTTCTTCAGAGATTGAAAGTAAACTGGAGTTGTCGTGCAATTTTCTTTCTCGTTCTTATCATCGTCTTCCGAAAATGCATAGAAAAAGATAATATCGAAATCCTTTTTTTCCTCAAAATGGTGCTTTATGTCCCCTGGCTAAAAAAATCAGGGGACATAGAACACACATATTGTAAGAATTCTAAAAACGAGAAACAAAACACATAGATTTTGAGAATTCTAATAATGAGACACAAATACACCAGGTTTTTCTAATTCTAACAATGAGACACAATACACCAGGTTTTTCTAATTCTAACAATGAGACACACAACACAAGTTTTAGTATTTCTAACAAGGAGATACAAAATACACAGGTTTTAAGAATTCTAACAATGAGGCACAAAATACACAGGTTTTAAGAATTCTAATAATGAGACGCAAAAAAACAAGTTTTAAAAATTCTAACAATGAGGCACAAAACACAGAGTTTTAAGAATTCTAACAATGAGACACAAACACACAGGTTTTAAGAATTCTAACAATGAGGCACAAAATGCACAAATTTTAAAAATTCTAACAATGAGGCACAAAATGCACAAGTTTTAAAATTTCTAACAATGAGGCAAAAAATACAGTTTTAAGAATTCTAACAATGAGGCACAAAATGCACAAGTTTTAAAAATTCGAACAATGAGGCAAAAAACACAGTTTTAAGATTTCTAACAATGAGGCACAAACACACAGGTTTTAAGAATTTTAACAATGAGACACAAACACAGGTTTTAAGAATTCTAACAATGAGGCACAAAAAACAGAGGTTTTAAGATTTCTAACAATGAGGCAAAAAACACAGTTTTAAGATTTCTAACAATGAGGCACAAACACACAGGTTTTAAGATTTTAACAATGAGACACAAACACACAGGTTTTAAGAATTCTAACAATGAGGCACAAGACACACAGGTTTTAAGAATTCTAACAATGAGGCACAAAACACACAGTTTTAAGAATTCTAACAATGAGGCACAAAACACACAGTTTTAAGAATTCTAACAATGAGGCACAAAATACACAGGTTTTAAGAATTCTAATAATGAGACGCAAAAAAAACAGGTTTTAGGAATTCTAACAATGAGGCACAAAACACACAGCTTTTAAGAATTCTATCAATGAGGCACAAAAAACACAGGTTTTAAGAATTCTAACAATGAGGCACAAAACACACAGGTTTTAAGAATTCTAACAATGAGGCACAAAACACACAGGTTTTAAGAATTCTAACAATGAGGCACAAAACACACAGTTTTAAGAATTCTAATAATGAGGCACAAAATGCACAAGTTTTAAGAATTCTAACAATGAGGCACAAATACATAGTTTTAAGAATTCTGACAATGAGGCACAAAACACACAGCTTTTAAGAATTCTATCAATGAGGCACAAAAAACACAGGTTTTAAGAATTCTAACAATGAGGCACAAAACACACAGGTTTTAAGAATTCTAACAATGAGGCACAAAAAACAGAGGTTTTAAGAATTCTAACAATGAGGCACAAAAATAGAAGTTTTAAGAATTCTAAAAATGAGGCACAAAACACACAGGTTTTAAGAATTCTAACAATGGGACACAAACACACAGGTTTCAAGAATTCTAACAATGAGGCACAAAACCCACAGGTTTTAAGAATTCTAACAATAAAGTACAAAATACACAAGGTTTAAAAATTATAGCCAACATACATAAAGCACACATGCTGTAAGAAATCTAGCCATGGTACACAAAGTACACATACATTTATATCCGTGAGATACGTAGTACACATACAGTTATAGCCGTAAGACGTAGTACACATACCCTTATAGGCGTGAGACAGTACAATATTCTTATAGCCGTGAGTCATAGTATATACAGGGTGTCTCAAAAATATATAGATACAAACTTTTAGGGGAGGTAGATAACATCCAAAGGAATGAGAATTGCAAAGAAATCCATAACCGGAAACGTCATGGGAAAGTGGTAGCAGAGGTACAAGATCTGAAAGGACACAAGACAGTGATTAATGGGAAAACATTTATTGGATATAATTATTACAAATGGTGCACTAGATGATGATTTCGTGGCTTGCCTTCACTTCTGCTACCTCTTAATGACCCATAATCGCACAAATTTTGATACGCACGCGCAAATAAACGGTAGCCCGGTACACGTGTGTGTGGAAAGCGTTCTTGATACATTCGTTGAGCGGCTCGTCCGTTGCCCTCAGCTATTCCATACACTAAGTGCATGTCTGCCAGTTCCCTGTTCGAATACCTTTGCATGCTCTTCGTAAGCCGACTACCGCTCGAATGAGGAAATCCGAAATTTCCCCTCTAGCGCACTGATGAACAGCGCCGCCTATTGACTTACGGTGACGTTTCCGATTATGGGTTCCTATGCAATTCTCATTCTTTTAGATGTTTTCTACCTTCCCTAAAAGTTTGTATCTATATTTTTGAGACATCCTGTATATTGTAAGAATTCTAACCTTGGGACACAAAGTACATATCGTAAAAGTTGTAGTCATGATACACAAGAAAAAAAAGCACACATACTGTAAGAATTCCAGTCAGAGGATACAAAGCACATTCATGTAAGAATTCTAACCAGGAGACACAAATTACACAGGCTGTAAGAATTATAGCCGAAAACAAATGATATAGAGGAAAAATAATAATTATTACTGATTTAAAACAGAAACTCAGTCTAGATATTGCAATAATACTTTGACAATGGAAAACACTTTATTCGATATTATAATGCTTCAAAATAAAATAAACATCATTCTGCCAAAAAAAAGTCTAAAATAGAAGGATAAAAGTTAATTTTAATGTTATTTTGATGGAATCCTCCAGAATGTGATAGGCTGGGCCAAATGTCGTGGCCGCTGGAGAAGGTTGAATTTGTCTCTTAATTACCTCTACTTCGGTGAAATGACAGGTTTGCGGGTCTTACATCCGTACCGACGTATGCCTCAGACTTGCTGCGCCAAGTGATGTACAGAAATATGTCCAACAATTCACGCACGAGAGTTGTATAGGGACGACACAGTTTATTTACACTTATATACAATCACGTGCTGGGGATGCTCTCAACTCCGTAGGCCTTTTCTGCTTTGCTGCTGCAAACAATAATGCAATGAGGTGGAGAAAAGAACACTTTGCAGATTCTCACTTTACTGACCTCAAACTCGGCGAAAGGATAATTAACCTTTGCCTACAACGTGGTTCACACAGAATCCACAGAACTGTATCAGATTCACCAAGAATCTTGATTCTCACTTAGAATCGAACCCTCTCCTTATGGGTTTTTCTTTGAGTAAGAGCGGCGTCCCTTGACGCGTGTCCAAACGACCTTCCCGTTCGACAACTACGCTCAAAACTTCTATTCTCACACAGAGAATCGAACCCTCTCCTTAAGGGTTTCCTTTTTGAGATGGGCGGGGTGGCTCAGTCGGTAGCGCGCCAGGCTCGTAATCTGTAGTTCCCAGGTTCGAGTCCCAGCTGGGTCAGCGTTGAGATTTATCTCCGCAAAATTCCCCGCCCTGCCCACAGTCAGTAGGGGACACCGATGGGCTTGGAAAGGCCGCCGTCCGTCGGATGGGACGTTAAGCTGTGGCTCCGTGTGCGGGAGAGCCATACCCTGTGCACGTTAAAGAACACGCTGGATGGCCTTGACGGGAGGCTACCATCTGTCTCCCAACAGCTGTTCCAGTGGGTCCCCTCCCCCAACTTCTCTGAGCATTCGGGGTCCATGTGACCTGGTCATTTAGCCCATGGTGTGCAAAAAAGTGCCGCTCAGAGGTAAAACAACCCAACCCAACCCTATTTGAGAAAGAGCGGCGTCCCCTTGACGCGCATCAAACGTCCTTCCTGTTTGACAGCAACGCTCAGATGGTTGTTTAATTATTAGCTGCTCGTCTCCTGCCCTGACACTCGTCCCCAGGCTCGTTGTAAAAGGGCCATAAAAGGCTTCTCGGCCACGTCAACCCACGCAGACAGCCAACTCAGACCCGAAAACAGCATCTTATGAGTCACATCCCCACAATATCACTTCCAATAACCCACTTAATACATAAAAATATTTACAATAACTATAATACAATAAAATACAACAATAAATAAAAATAAATAAATCAGAGGGACATGAAAGTTATTCAGATCTAAATTCTCGTAGAAAATCAATTTCCTCGATCTGCTGGAAAACAGCTTTGTCTGAAATACAGTGGGCACCCGATATAACGCGCATGTCGGGCGGGAAACAACACCCCGCGTTATAAGGTGAACCGCGTTATACCGAGCGGCGCGGTGGCGACACAATAAATTTCACACATTCTTTTACTCATCATGCATACAATAATTAAACACTATTCAAAATACATGCAGGAACTCAATACATACACAATTACTCAATACGCAGTAACAATAAAATGCGATACTCACTAACGCCGCACGGACCTGTATAAACATGTTTGAACTTATCGCGAACATCGCCCGCGCTATAACCGAGTGCGCGGTATAGCGAGCAGCGCTATAGCGAAGGTCCACTGTATTAATACGAAAATGATTTGAAAATTAATAAAAGAAATTTAAGAAAGTGCGAAAACGCAACATTACTTTGTTCGAAACGAAAGTACCACGATAAAAAAAAAATTATCCCCCAAACCGAGATAAGAAGCATCCTTTTAAAATTTCTTCCAGACACATATTGGATGCAAGCATGATTCAGCAACTCACTCTCCAAAAAGCAATAATATCTGCTTTTTGTTTTTTAAATTCTGTCATAAACAAGATATCGTCTTCGGGCATTCAATACCCATTTCTGACATCACGACTGAATAAATGATGCTCAAACATTATTTTCTTTTAACAGTGCTTATTTACGTCATCCACAGTCGTAACCATGACAACCATAAGGGCTAATGTTATAGAAATACAAATATCTATATTCATCTCGCTTCTGAGCGAAGGTTACTGAACATAAATTTTAATAACGATTGCTTTTACGTTAAAGTTTTTCTCTCTGTCAAGATGCAATTTAAATTTCTTTTCTATTTTCTTCCTATCCTTACCTCTCACGTCCTCTTCCTCTTCTTTTCTAGCCCACCATTTATTTAGCATCTCCATCGATCTACGGATGCAAAAATGCTCGATTTAACTTGATTGCGTTATTTCTGACATTTAGTATGCGACCCAGTCCATTTAATTCTGGCTTGATTCATTGTCCTTTAAAAAGAATGATTCTTGCGTCCCTTTTTCCATTCCCTTTCTTCCTCTCATTCCGTTCTTGGCTAGATTTTGTTGCCTCCGTCAAGACCGGTGGAAGAACAATTGTGTAAGAAACAACAATGCGGAAACGTAAGAATGCTGCACTTAACAATGAAGCGCGACAATATATATCGGCGACGATTTCTTTTCAGAGAGAATCACTTGACGCCCAACGACGCAGAAAGAGGTTCTTTCTGAGAGAAAGAAAAATCTGACTGAGGGGGGAAGATAGTTAAGCGATACGTCTTTATCATTCTCTTTTTCCCCTTCTGTTTGTTCGAAAAACCGTAAATGAAAAAAGACTGACATTTCATTAAAGAATAGTCGTGAAATGCGTTGGTCTGAATGTGGTAAAGAATTTGCATTAACCTATTCTTGACGGGTAATATTACGTTTTCTTTCATTGTTAATATTTCTGCAATTTCTTATATTTATCGCCATTTTAAAATATAAGGAAAATGTTTTTTTTTAATGATCCGCAGAAAATATTAGGATTTATTTATTTATTTATTTTTTACGCAGTGGGCTAAATGGCACTGTCACAATATTCCAAGGGACAGAAAAGTTTGACAAAGTATATCTATTGGAGAGCTACAGGGGGTGGCTCAGTCGGTAGCGCGCCAGGCTCGTAATCTGTAGTTCCCAGGTTCGAGCCCCAGCTGGGTCAGCGTTGAGATTTATCCCCGCAAAATTCCCCGCCCTGCCCACGGTCTACTGACCGTGGGCAGGGCGGGGAATTTCGGAACAGGCGGGGAATTTCGGGCAGGGCGGGGAACATCGGTGCCCTTCCCTGCCCACGGTCTACTGACCGTGGGCAGGGAAGGGCACCGATGGGCTTGGAAAGGCCGCCGTCCATTGGATGGGACGTTAAGCCGTGGCCCCGTGTGTGGGAGAGCCATACCCTGTGCATGTTAAAGAACACGCTGGATGGCCTTGACGGGAGGCTACCATCTGTCTCCCAACAGCTGTTCCAGTGGGTCCCCTCCCCCAACCTTCTCTGAGCCTTCGGGGTCCATGTGACCTGGCCATTTAGCCCATGGTGTGCAAAAAAGTGCCGCTCAGAGGTAAAACAACCCAAATCCCTGGTTCGAGTCCCACCTCTGCCATCGTTTAGATTTATCTCCGCTAAACTCTCTCGACCAAAAGTGGGACACTGCTAGGTTTGGAAAGGTTGTCGTCCTTCGGATGAAAGTTAAATCATAGATCCTTATTCAAGAAACTCATAAGCTGTGCCAGTTAAAGAATACGCTGGATGGCCTAGACATGAATCTTCGCTATGTCTCCTATCAGACCATTGGGTCTCATTTCCAAAACTTTCTCCGAGATTGGGGTCTTTGTGACCTGGCCATTTCCAATTCCCTCACTCCTCTTACAATCTGTCGGTGCATTTTCTATTCCAGATATATGAAAAAGTCTCGTGTAAATAGACAATTCTGATTCTCGTAGTCTTCCCAAAGATGTGCCTTGACGGGAGGCTACCATCTGTCTCCCAACAGCTGTTCCAGTGGGTCCCCTCCCCCAACTTTCTCTGAGTCTTCGGGATCCTTGTTGCCTGGCCATTTAGCCCATGGTGTGCAAAAAAGTGCCGCTCAGAGGTAAAAACAATACAACAACAACCCAAAGATGTGCTAATATTTGTCAAGTGACCAAAGATATGCTATTTTTGTCGAGTGTTAAGCTTGAGTCTAAACAGGGCAGATTATCAGAACACTATGAAACTGCGCATTCGATGCTTCGATTGTTCTCAGGTAAAGGACCATTGCGCTACGATGTACAGTCGCTCAAAAAATATCCGAACACTATGGTTGATTACAGAATTGAGAAAAATATCTGGCAACGATTTTTTTAGAAATTAGTGATCTGGCAACCTTCGTGTCACGTGACACGAAGGTTGCCAGATCACTAATTTCTAAAAAAAATCGTTGCCAGATATTTTTTCTGATTTCTGTAATCAACCATAGTGTTCGGATACTTTTTTGAGCGACTGTAGGTGGTCATATTATTTTGATACTAGATCGTGTGGGCTCTCACGGAAATATTGATCGTGTGCAGTTGCTGTACACGCTCTAGATATTTTTCCTGAATTGTGTAATCACGTGACACGAAGGTTGCCAGATCACTAATTTCTAAAAAAAAAAAATCGTTGCCAGATATTTTTTCTGAATTCTGTAATCAACCATATTGTTCGGATACTTTTTTGAGCGACTGTAGGTGGTCATATTATTTTGATACTAGATCGTGTGGGCTCACTCACGGAAATATTGAGCGTGTGCAGTTACCGTTCACAGCAAACTGTAGTGTGTGCAGTAACTGCACACGCTCCATTTTGAAAAATATCTGGAGCGTGTACAGTTGCTGTACACGCTCCAGATATTTTTCCTGAATTGTGTAATCACATGACACGAAGGTTGCCAGATCACTAATTTCTAAAAAAAAAATCGTTGCCAGATATTTTTTCTGAATTCTGTAATCAACTATGGTGTTCGGATACTTTTTTGAGCGACTCTATGAGAATTATCGAAACTTCAACTGCGCAAGCTTAGTCTCTCCATTGCCACTCAATCCACTTCCCTGACGCACGTGAGATCCTTTATAAACCAGACACCAGCTTGTCTGCATTTTATGTGATGAAAAGTAGTTTCTCTTCTAAAATAATTATGTCATTTATCTTCCGACTTTTTTTCTCCCCGCATAAAAGGCATTTACAAGCAAATTGCACATACATATTCATGAAATAAGAACACAAGAATTCCATAGTATTTTATCTCCTTTTATCTTCTCTTATTTATTTGTTATTTTACATCTGCCATAAAAAAAACAACCATCCAACGGACAAGAAGACGCAGAGATAAGAAGATGACAACAAAACCTTTCTCAAACAATTACTCTTACAGTCTTGTTGGCAATTTTTGTCGAGTTTCATGTGACTTGGAACAGTTAGAAGAAATTCGTAACCAAAGCAATCAACTCGTCGCTACTTCAGCCATCCATAGAGGAAGATGCTGGGGAAAGAGGGAGGAGTCGTCGTCTGGGTCTCTCGCAAATAGGCTTTCCGACTCCCTCTTATCATCATCGGAAGGATGCTGCACTCGATCCTGTTTATCTTTCTTTCATTTAGATTCGTCTGTCGCTGGAACATCATCAGACCAAGCTGAAGAGTAATCAATCCCTGATCTCCAGAGATACATTTAAATTCAAGTCCTGAAGTTAGCCATTTAAATTTCAAATTGGATCCACTTAGAGATGGTGGGAGGCTCAGGATCGATGGAAATAAAAGCTGTTTTCCGAACATGTGGGGAAGATAAGAATCTGTTACCCGAGAGAAGATACCGAACATCTCAAATTCTTTCCTTGCTGGGAGAGGGGGGAGAGGACTGTCAGTGAAAATAGTGACGTCAAGACGTTAAGGATGTGGTTCTTCGGTTAATAAAGCAATCACAAAATAAGATGGGTTTGTTTTTATAGTTGAACGAGTGGATTAAAGTTCAAGAACTTTTGGCATTTTGAGTTTGTTTACCTACTAAGTATTTCTCGAATGATTTCATAGAGCATTCTCAATTGAAATAAATAAAATATTTATATATAAATATTTTGGGTTTCTTTACTCACACGTTCTATGATAAGGAAATGCCCGTGGTAATGGAAAATTTTCGAAATGGGTGATCCACGAAAACTCCTGTGATTTGATATTTTTGTTCCAACACTCGCTTCGGTTTGCTGGACTTTCTAGCGCTTGCACTTGAACGTGTTTGTTTACAAACGCTCACTCTGCGGGAAGCTTCGTCACTGTACATACTACTTCGCAGAGTAAATAAGAGTAATAGCAGTTTATTTACACTTGTTTTTTACCTGACTACTTTGCATGTAATATTGTCTTTTATGTAGTAGGACATTTCAGTTGCCTTTCATATTTTGTTTTTTCTCGGAATTCAGATAGGCTTGATATTAAAATGGGAATTTTTATTTGCAAATTCTTATTCAACATAATAGCCCGCATTGCATTACTGTTCTTTGTCTGTAAGTATGCTAAAAGGATTTAGAATCTTTCATAACGTTTTTAATTTCATAAAGCCAGTACTTCTCTGGACGAAAGTATCTTTCATCTTTCGAAAACTTCCATGATTCCGAAAAGCTCATACTACGAAACTGATCGTAGATCGTATAATCATATTCGATGTAAATAAAAAATAAATACCCCCTCAAGCAGCTGCTTGCCACAGAGGTCTGACAGGAGCCTGTCAGTTTATATGCCAGAGTAGAAGGTCTAAGAGGATGGCAGGACCTCAGAAGAAAAACAACACAAACGTCCATGCCTTATCCGGGGCTCGAACCCAGGTCCCGTAGATCAGTAGCCATGCGCGCTAACCACTCGGCCACGGGAGGGTACCGGGTAATAAATTTACCCCTAACCATCTCCATCATAAAGATATGCCTATTTGCCATGAGTAAGAACAAAATATATAAGTAAACCACCCTTAGGTGGGCCCCTAAGAGCAAAATAAGAAAAGCTAAAAATAGCAGTAAAATTGTATAAGAAACCTAAAACGGATTGGTCTCCTCAGAGAACGCTATCGTTTTAGTCCTCTTGTACTTGTTCAAAACAGTATGATCGTAAAGAATTAGAGAAGAAATAATCTCATTGGGATTATTGCTTACAGCCTCAAAAAATCTTTTTGAGGTGCGCTTTATATGTGTATATATATATGGTCGATACCCAGGTCTTTATGGAGTTGTATGTTAGTGAGAAACCAGGGGGCATCGACCGCAGTTCTCAAACTCTTGTTCTGTAAGATCTGAATCTTACGAATATTGGTGGGTGTAGTATTCGCCCATATGGGTGAAGCATAGAGAATCACCGGTCTGATTATCATATCATAGAGTAAAAGCTTATGATCAATCATTAAAATGGAACTACGAAACTGATTGCGGAAAGAATACAAACTAAGATTATGAAATTTTGTTTGGAATTTCTTCAATCTACAGCAAATATAAATATTTATGCAGAAACTGCTGTGTCACCTTTAGAAATAAAAAAACAATATCAATTATACAATTTAGTAACAAGAATTATAACAAAAAATCTAATACATCCTATTATTGATAAAATTATCTTAGATTTTCAGGATATTACACTATCACACCTACCAGAAAAAAATAAATTTAAAGAATTAATATATAGGAAGATTAGTGGAACACTATTATTAACTTTCCATATTGGACAATTTCATTCCTTATAATGCAAAATAATATATCGGGAATATATTTAAAAAAAAGCTATGGATAAGAGCAACTTAAAACTATTAACAGAAACTCACATTAATTGTATGTATTAAGAATATAAAAAAAATATATACCGATGGATCACTAAATGCGGATAGAACTATTGCAGCAGGAGCTGTTTACTATGAAACTGAAAAGTACCAATTTAAATTTAAATTAGATATTCCTAATCCAATAGCAATTGCAGAAATTACTGCAATTATATATGCCATAAATTGGGCTTTGAAATTTTATGGTGAAAAGATTGTGATATTAACTGATAGCAAAACTTCATTAGAAATCTTATATAATAATCCTATCAAAAGTAATTTTCCTATTTATATCACTGATATTTTAGCTATAACAAAACAACACATTCAGCAAAACAACATTATACACCTACAGTGGATCCCATCACATCTATATATAATAAAAAAAATTTATAAAGTGGACCTACTTGCAAAACAGGCACAGGTATTAAACAATACAACTCCTTCCCCTTACTTTTTATTTCTGCATAAAAAGCAAAACAAAATAAAAATATGGGAAGAACTTCAAAATTGGTATAATGTACAGTCGCTCAAAAAAGTATCCGAACACTATGGTTGGTTACAGAATTCAGAAAAAATATCTGGCAGGGATTTTTTTAGAAATTAGTGATCTGGCGACCTTCGTGTCACGTGACACGAAGGTTGCCAGATCACTAAATTCACACAGATTTTAAATATCTAAAAAAAAAATACAATTCAAGGACTTTGGGCTAAATAAAAAAGAAATTAATCTCATAATGAGAATTAAAGCAAATTTAGCAATAACAAATTCAACTTTATATATGATGAAAAAATTGAATTCTCCTAATTGTACTTTTTGTAATTTTTCCCAAAATATTGAACACATTATTTTTAATTGTAAAAATTTTAATTTACAAAGGGAAAAATATTCTGATAAGCTATCAAAATATAATGTTTCTCAATTTACTTTTCAGAGTATCTTAGAACCTAAAAAAATTCTTTAAAAATTATTTTAAATAAATTGTTGATCTTTTTTTTTAGAGATTGAACTCTTTGATAAAATTTAAAAAAAAAAGAAAAAAAAATAGAAAAAAAAAAGGGAATAAAAAAAATATATATATTAGCATGTTTCATATTCATTATGTGTTCGGATAATGGCCTAGTTCGCAGAAATATCTATCTCCGCAAAATTCCCCGCCCTGCCCACGGTCAGTAGGGGACACCGATGGGCTTGGAAAGGCCATCGTCCGTCGGATGGGACGTTAAGCCGTGACCCCGTGTGCGGGAGAGCCATACCCTGTGCACGTTAAAGAACACGCTGGATGGCCTTGACGGGAGGCTACCATCTGTTTCCCAACAGCTGTTCCAGTGGGTCCCCTCCCCCAACCTTCTCTGAGCCTTCGGGGTCCTTGTGACCTGGCCATTTAGCCCATGGTGTGCAAAAAAGTGCCGCTCAGAGGTAAAACAACCCAACACAACCCACAGAAATATCCAATTGGAGAGACGTTTAAATCAATCAATTCCCGGACACTTAGATGAAGTGCCTTTTGAAACAAAGAATGCAACGGTAGTTGGACGAAGTGAATAGACCAAACATTTAAAATGAAGCAGAGAAATTAGTTAAAGAATTATATATTTACGATATTGTAGCGATGTGTTTCATATTTCTACAGCAATCTATTTTATTGAGTACTAGGGAAAGTCAAAGTACTAGTCAAATTGACTGAAATTGAGTACTAGTCAAAGGGACCTAGGTTCGAGCTCCTTCATAAGGCATGGATGTTTGTGTTGTTTTTCTGATGAGGTCTCGCCATCCTCACAGATTTTCTACTGTGGCGTATTAAACTGAGAGGCTCCTATCATACATCTCTGGCAAGCAGCTGCTTGAGGGAATATTTATTAATTAATCTTCATCCCTGATTCTAGGTGAAATCACAGTTCCGCGGGTTTTTTCACCCGTGCTTCGATGTGAGGAAGACTTGATGCGCGCCACGTGTGATGTTCTTCTCTCTCTGAAATGGCTGTTAATGTCTGTGCTTTGGATGAAAGAATTAAGTGTCCAATTCACTACGTAGAAGAGACACACTATTCATATGCACAGGTTCTGTACATTCACACATACACAGTCATATCAGAATGGGGCGGGGGTGGCTCAGTCGGTAGCGCGCCAGGCTCGTAATCTGTAGTCCCAGGTTCGAATCCCAGCTGGGTAAGCGTTGAGATTTATCTCCGCAAAATTCCCCGCCCTGCCCACGGTCAGTAGGGGACACCGATGGGCTTGGAAAGGCCGCCGTCCGTCGGATGGGACGTAAGCCTTGGCCCCGTGTGCGGGAGAGCACGTTAAAGAACACGCTGGATGGCCTTGACGGGAGGCTACCATCTGTCTCCCAACAGCTGTTCCAGTGGGTCCCTCCCCCCAACCTTCTCTGAGCCTTTGGAGTCCATGTGACCTGGCCATTTAGCCCATGGTGTGCAAAAAAGTGCAGCTCAGAGGTAAAACAACCCAACAACATATCAGAATAATAAGATCACCTACCATACATATACTATGGTAGGTGGTCATATTATTCTGATACGACTGTGTATGTATGTACAATATACTCAGTCCTTTTTTCAGTACTGCGTTGGATTAAACCCATAAAGAAATCGCTTTACAGACCTCAAAAAAAATGTTGCTCTGAATAAGATGTAAATAAGAAAGTCACCTATACTCAAAGCGTTATTAAAAATATTAAATCAATCAGTTAGGCCTCCTCAGAAATCAATAGGTAATCCTCATCAGGAAAACAACATATGCATAGAGTTATCTGTCGACAAAGAAATCAAAAAATAGTTTCACGAAAAAAATTAATTTTATTATTTTAAATCACAGCAGTGAACACTCTGCTATGCATTTAAAAAGACGTAGGTTAGAGTCCAGCTCATCGGTAAAATTATTTTTTTGGCAAAACTGTTTGTCAATTTATTAACTTTTGTGTCAATATTTTTTACCTGTCGCGAACTGGTGATACGTGGCACATTGCTGACTATGGAACATGGCAAACAATATTTGGGCAACTTTTGGGGCGGGAGCTTGACTCAGTAGGTAGCGTGCCAGGCTCGTAATTCGCAGTTCCCTGGTTCGAATCCCAACAGCACCATTTGGGTTGGGTTGTTTTACCTCTGAGCGGCACTTTTTTGCACACCATGGGCTAAATGGCCAGGTCACATGGACCCCGAAGGCTCAGAGAAGGTTGGGGGAGGGGACTCACTGGAACAGCTGTTGGGAGACAGATGGTAGCCTCCCGTCAAGGCCATCCAGCGTGTTCTTTAACGTGCACAGGGTATGGCTCTCCCGCACACGGGGCCACGGCTTAACGTCCCATCCGACGGACGGCGGCCTTTCCAAGCCCATCGGTGTCTCCTACTGACCGTGGGCAGGGCGAGGAATTTTGCGGAGATAAATCTCAACGCTGACCCAGCTGGGACTCGAACCTGGGAACTACAGATTACGAGCCTGGCGCGCTACCGACTGAGCCACCCCCGCCCCTAACAGCACCAGAATTGATATTTATCTCTGCAAAACCCTCACCCTTCTCTATATCAGTCAGGGACATTGATGGGATTGGAAAGGCCGCCATCTATCGGATGGGGAAAAAAACCGTGGTCCAATGTGTGGAAGAGCCGTTCCTTATGCACAATAAAGAACCCTCTGGATGGCCATGACGGGAGACTACCATGATCTCTTAACAGCTATCTTGTGGGTCCCCTCTGCAAAATTCCCCACCCTGCCCACGGTCAGTAGGGGACACCGATGGGCTTGGAAAGGCCGCCGTCCGTCGGATGGGACGTTAAGCCGTGGTCCCGTGTGCGGGAGAGCCACACCCTGTGCACGTTAAAGAACACGCTGGATGGCCTTGACGGGAGGCTACCATCTGTCTCCCAACAGCTGTTCCAGTGGGTCCCCTCCCCCAACCTTCTCTGAGCCTTCGGGGTCCATGTGACCTGTCCATTTAGCCCATGGTGTGCAAAAAAGTGCCGCCCAGAGGTAAAACAACCCAACCCAACCTTGTGGGTCCCCTCCCACCACTTTCTCTGAGTCTTCTGGGTCTTAGTGGTTTGACCATTTAGCCCATTTATGCAAAAAAAAAGTGACACTCAGGAGTAAAAGAATCTAACCCTACTTGTTTTCTGGAATTACAGAGAAAAACGATCATGGCTTGTTGTCGCTCATGTCCCGAGCACGACAATACCAAATAGCAATGCCAAATAACAATGAAATGCTGAAAACTCAATGGAGAAGAATGGAAACGCAGTGAAGTTAAGAAGATAGAATTTGGGTTGGGTTGTTTTACCTCTGAGCGGCACTTTTTTGCACACCATGGGCTAAATGGCCAGGTCACATGGACCCCGATGGCTCAGAGAAGGTTGAGGGAGGGTACCCACTGGAAAAGCTACTTGGGAGATAGATGGTAACCTCCCGTCAAGGCCATCCAGCGTGTTCTTTAACGTGCACAGGGTATGGCTCTCCCACACACGGAGCCACTGCTTAACGTCCCATCCGACGGACGGCGGCCTTTCCAAACCCATCGGTGTCCCCTACTGACCGTGGGCAGGGCGGGAAATTTTGCGGAGATAAATCTCAACGCTGACCCAGCTGGGACTCGAAACTGGGAATTACAGATTACGAGCCTGGCGCGCTACCGACTGAGCCACCCCCGCCTGAAGAAGATAGAAACAGCTGATGACTATAACACGTGGTAAAGAAGAGAAAATCAAAGCTTTCGTTACAGGTAAAGAATGATGTTACAGTATGACAAGATACTGATCTGTCTCTATACGAAACCATAAGAAGTAAAATGTACAAAGATTTTTTTCACAAATTACGAGATAAACTGCAGCTATTTGTTTGGGTTAAATCGCCAACTAAATTGTAAATAAGAAGAAAAATTCTTCTTATTTACAATTAATTACAATAATTATTGTAAATAAGAAAACGAAAAAGGATTTTTTTTAAAGAAACCTTTCATAAATTTTTAATTATTAAAAAAGGCAAAGTTCTAAAAGGCGGGTAACCGAATTCGAAGTAGTACAGTTTTGCCGTCCCGTGGTCGAGTGGTTAGCGCGCTTAGCTACTGATCTAAGGGACCTGGGTTCGAGTCCTGGATAAGGCATGAATGTATATGTCGTTTTTCTGCTGAGGTTCGGCCATCCTCACAGACCTTCTACTCTGGCATATAAACTGACAGACTCCTGTCAGACCTCTATGGCAAGAAACTACTTGAGGGGGGGGGGTATTTATTATCTTTTTATTTTTTTATTTTATCGCCCAGTCGCATGAAATCATTTTTTTGTACTCGTAGATTTGTAAAGTTCTCCTTAATTTTTTCATCTTCTTCCTAACGTATACCTTCTACTATGGCATATAAACTGACAGATTCCTGTCAGACTTCTATGGCAAGAAACTACTTGAGGGGGGTGGGGGGTATTTATTAATTTTTTATTTTATCGCCCAGTCGCATGAAATCGTTTTTTTGTACTCGTAGATTTGTAAAGTTATCCTTAATTTTTTCATCTTCTTCCTAACGTATACCTTCGTTGCTCTTGATCCTTCAGTCGAAATACAAAGAATAGAAGGGGGAGGTTTCAGTTAAACGAAGAAGCGAAAAATGTCAACAATAAAAGTGACAACTAAAACTCATCACCAATTAAAGGACAGCAAAAATAACAGTTACAGAGACAGCTGAAACCTGTAATCGCTTAGAGCAACAAACGAAATCTAGCAAGAATTAAAATGACAATATTCAACAACAATTAGAGAGACAACTGAAATCTAACAAAAATTAAAGAGGCAAATATAAATCTGTCAATAATAAGAGGGATAAGTAAACTCCAACTGCAGTTGAAATTACCGCTAAAATGTAATAAAAATCAAAGGGATAGTTCCATTAAAGAGACGGTTCAAACGCAAAAACGATGAAGGGTGTCAGTAAACGTGAGAGTTAAAAATGCAACAATGAAGGATAGTTTAGAATTAATGGAGCAACTGAAACACAGCGAAAAAAAAAGGACGATTAAAAAACAGCAACATAAATTACAAAATTAAAAGATAAAAATAAAGTGAGAGTTCCATTTAAATGAGCGCTTGAGTGTAAGCTAAAATTAAATACACAGATAAATACAAGAGAGATTTAAAATTTAATGGAAATAAATACAAGGGAGATTTCTGATTAAATGAACAAATAATTATAAGAGAGAATTTCTCTCCCTTATAATTACAAATAAGTACAAGGTAGAGTTCCAATCAAATGAACATGTAAATACGAGGGAGATTTCCAACTTAATGAACAAATAAATACAAAGAAGAGTTTCAATTAAATAAACAAAAAAAAAAAAAACAAGGCAGAAATCAAAAGAGATGAATAGATACATACAGAAGAAAAATCTATATATCTCAAAATATACTGGTTATATAATATCTCAGATTAATGAAATGACTTCAAGGATGTTAAAGATTTTTTCCCGAAATTATTTTTTAAAACCTCATGCACTTGTTCAAGATGGCTAATATTAGATGCTGATGATGTGAACTCTTTCATTAGAGCTGTTGATGAAATTGGTACTAGCGTAAGTTTGGTTATAAACAGAGAGAAAACTAAAGTGATGAAAATTGGTTAGTCAAAAAGTTATCTGTCGACAAAGAAATCAAAAAATAATTTCATGAAAATAAATTAATTTTATTACTTTAAATCACAGCAGAGAACACTCTGCTATGCATCTATAAAGTCGTATGCAGGCTGTGATTCAGTTAATCTTGAGCAAGTGTCTCAATTTAATGATCTTGGGAGCTATGTAACAGATACTGGTGATGTGCGGCACGAGATTAACAGACGAATAGGGATTGCTTCCGGGACTTTTAAGAATCTATGGAGAGTGTGGAGAAATAGGCGTATACAGCAAAGATTAAAATTAGGCCGTATAATAGTTCAATCCTTCCTAGAGTTAATTATGGCAGTGAAACTTGGACCCTTTGTAAGTAAGATTAGGACAGGAAACTTGATGCCTTTGATTCAAGATGCTTAAGAAGTATCTTGGGCATTAGGTGGTTTAACTTTGTAAATAATGATGAAATTAGGCAAAGGAATCGGCAACCTCCTTTGAGCAGCATATTGTACAGAGAGAGACTCCGTTGGTTTGGCCATGTTGCCCGTATGCATAATTATAAATTGGTGAATAGGGTTATGACAGTGTGCCTAAAAGCCTCAGAAAGAGGGGGAGACCTAGGATGCGGTGGGCAGACAATGTCAAACAGGACCTTGTTAGAATTGGTGTGCAGTGGCCAGATGCAGCAGATGTAGCTCAGGATAGACTTGCTTGGAGAACTAAATTGCACAGTCTGGTTGGACTCCATAGCCCATGGCTTCATGAGGATTTTGTATGTATGTATATAAGTAAGTAAGCAAATGGTTTTCAGGAAGAACGTGACCTTTGTAAGAACGGGACCAGTAGCACCAATAGTCATTAATCAAGACACTGCAACTGAAACTTGCTTAACATAAGAAAACTATCCAGAACAGGATACAATCTCTTTCTTCAAGAAAATCGAGTGATAGGTCGTACAAAACCGCCGGCATCGAAACTATATTTCTTCTTCTCTCCAAAAGCATCGATTCTTCCGTAGTACTCTTGGGGCAGTGATTGGTTCTTAATCTGTGGTTTCGAGTCCCACCTGTTCCAGCTTTGAGATTAATCTGCAAAGCCCTCCACACATCTCATACAATTTTGAAAGAATCAGGCTCATCTGATGGGAAGCTGAAGCATGGATCAGATAGAGTACGGTATGTAATGCCGTGTACACTTAACACCCCACACTCAAGATCAAAGGACCCCACCAGATCTCGGTCAGAAAGGACACCGAGGAGCCTCGAAGGGCCACCTTCCCTCGAAAGGGACTTTAAGCCTTAACCCGTGTGGAAGAGAACCATATAATGTGCAGATTAACGAACATGCTGAATGGCTTTGAAGGGAGTTCCATCTGTCCCCTATCCAGTGAGTCCCTTTCCACCAACCTTCTCTGAGCCCTTAGTGGTCTTTGTGACCTGGCTATTTAGCCCATTGTATACAAAAAGTCTTCTCATAAGTAAAATATCCAACTCTCTACCATCCCTTCATCAACATCCTTGAAATTTCCTCATCAAAACCCAACCGAATGATCCGAATAATTTTACAGACGCAGAAGGGCAATGATTGGCGCTTTCTCTAGTTCTTCCTTCCGAAAGAGAAAGAAAAAAAAACCAAGAATAAAAAGCAGCGAGAACGAATCAAATAAAAAAAGGCAAAAGATAAGAACCTTCACGTTTCGCTCTCGAGACTCGAGGTCGAGGTCATCAATAACAGCTCAATGAAAAACGATCTCGAGACTCATCCTCGTCATCGAGTGATGTTCCTGACGTAGAGAGGCGGCGACTTTCCTCGCGAAAAGGAAATGATTTTTTTTCTCTCTTCCCGAATCCTTTATTAACTCTGCGGAGGTTTGCCTCACATGACTGGTAGACACGTGTTCGGATGTCACGCTTCTTCGATCCTCCATCCCAGTCTACACCCTCCTCTCCTCTCGCTCAAGATCAGAGGATGAATAGTTAATCTGATCTTGTTCTTTATCTTCATTTCTTCTCTGCTTTCGTGACCAGATGAGACTTTATGTTTTCTTCGTGTCCTTCATTAATGTGATGCTTGGAAGGTGGACGCAGTCAGTAACTTGATTTGAGATGAACAGACTGATGGTTCAAACCAGGGCCGTGCGGTAGATTTTCTCATTATGATGCAAGTCTTCGAAATGCCGCCCCTTAAATGTTTTTTCTTTAAAATAACCTTCGATTGCGATTTAAAAAAACTGCACAAAATGTACGAATGCTATTTTTAATTTGAAAATATAAACTATTTTAAAATAATATCAACTACAACAATCTACTACAGTTCTACCCTTCTAACTTTAACTTTAGCAAATTCGTTAATTAGGGATGTGTAGTCTAGAGTGGCAGCCAATGTAGATTCAATAGAAATTAATGACAGATTTCTAAGTTTTGTCTGGCTTATTGAACTTCTTAAGTAGTGTTTTATTAATTTTAATTTGGAAAAACTTCTTTCCCCACTAGCTACAGAGACAGGGAGTGTTAATAAAATTCTCAGAGCTACAACAATATTCGGATACAAAGTAATTAAATTATTTTGGCACAAATAATTTAAAACATCCAAAGGTTTCATAGAATATGGTAGCATTCGGGATACATCACGTAATTCTTCTTGAAGATCATTTGCATTTATATCTGATTCATTTTCGACCGAAAGTATTGACTGGAGACTGGTACAATAATTTTATAGCGTTTTGTCATCTATATCCTTGAGTTTTAAAATGTCATATAAAAACTGAAAATTTTTGCTATGGGTTTCCAGAAGCGTGAATCGTTCATTCAGAGAATTAAGGGTAATGTCCAGAATATGATTGAAAAAGTTTATTTTAAATTTATTCTCCTCTGTTAAGGGTTGATCGACAGCTTCTTCATAGTCAAATTGACGCTTTTTCCTTCTGGCTCTAACTTCAGTTTCGGCAGGAAATTCTGAACTGCATTCAAGATTTTCTGCAATCTCATTAGAGCAATTTTCATCTAATCATATCCGGATTGTCTATAACTTTTCACTTTTTTACGGTTTCTGATATCATCCTTACACAATCTGACAAATTTATAGTTACAGATTGCAATAGCTTCGAGACTGAATTTATTTCAAATAAAATATCATACCAAAGAATTACACCGCATATAAACTTGTAATTTTTAATATTTTTTGCTAACCCTCTTGCTTTAACTTTAGTTTCTGCATCTCTGTTGATGTCTTCTATTATTTGGAATAATGCATCATAGATTTCGCAAAGTTGAAATCGTAAAGGTTTTAACGCATCTACTGTGCTTGACCACCTAGTATCACTCAATGGTTTTAGAGTTAATTGTGAAACATATTTTTTTAGCACTTCCCAACGCTTTGCAGAACCAGAAAAAATAGCGTGAAGTTCTTGTACAATAGAAAAAAGTTGTTGTTTCTGTAGAAGAAGACGCTGCATCATTCACAACTAGGTTTAAAGAATGACAAGCGCAGGGCACATAAAACACCCTTGGATATTTTTCAAGTATTCTATTTTGTACACCTTTCTTACTCCTTTCATATTAGCTCCGTTGTCATAGCCTTGTCCTCTAAGCCACTTTAACTCAAAACCTAACTTTTCCAAATGTGTCAAATTAAGTTCTGTCAAACCCTCTCCGGTTGAATCACTAGCTTCAAAAAACCAATAAAGAATTCTTCAATTTCATATTTATTTTGAATGGAGTTTAAAGCGACAACTCTTATTGTTAATGAGAGCTGTTCAATATGACTTACGACTGGGGTACAATCTGCGATTATCGAAAAATATTTAGCATTTTTGTTATTTAGCATTTTTGTTATTTCGACAATTTTGTTTAAAATTACATTCCATATCATATTTATCAATTCATTTGCTTAGATAAGTCACAGACCATTTATCAGACTCGCGTTGAACTCTCCTGATATGTTCTTCCATAACTGGATCAAACTCAGAAAGCAATTCTACCAACTTTAGGAAGTTTCCGTTATTAGGCTGAAACAAATGTTCAGTTGTTCCACGAAAAGCTAAGCATTGTGAGGCCAATAGTCTAATTATTGACATAATTCTTTTTAGAACTCCTCTCCAATGCTGAATTTCCATATCCATAATTCGTTGATATTCAGCGTCAATAGTTTTTTTCTGCTTTAATCGAATGTCCAATTCTTTCCATGCTCTAAAAGCATTTCTGTGATTTACAGACTTTTCGAGTATTGTGAGGGCTCTTATAAGATTTTCCCAGTCAGAATATCCTTTTTTGGGCCAGTCATTAATAGCAGACGAATTATCAAATAATATACAACAAAAGCAAAAACGGCATCATTCGTAACAGAGTAAATCAACCAACTTCTCTCAAACGACTTCACTATTGCTCAACACTTTCAAATAATGCGAGGACGAAAATCTACGCCTTCCTTTATTAATAGGAAACTCGAATTCTTTAATTTGATGTGGACCCCTCTCAACCAGTATTTGACGAGTTTCAGATGACATGCAGAAAGCATTCCATAATGCAGGATCAGAAGGAATTTCGTTTAATATCTGCTGGCTGCCACTGCTACTGCTACCCTGCTCTTGATGAACTTCTGATGGTGTTATTTTTTGGCTCTCTTCAACAACTTTTTCTGGAAGTGATTGGGACGGCACTGAGTTTTTATTTGCCAAATCCAAAGTAGTCGCTGTTGATGTGGATGTGGACGACTCATCTAAACAGGACTTTTGTACTAAGAATTCCTCCATAACATAGCTTAGCTTTCTTCCTTGTTCCTCTTTCTTTAAGCATCTTTTTATATTGACTTCCGGACAATTTTTTCCTTTTCTCTTCCATGCTGTAATAAAAATATTAAATAAAAATTCGCAGTCCTTCGCAAAGATGCAACCGGGGGGGGGGGGGTCATTGAAAATGATTATATATGATGATGCTTATCATGTTATTAAAATAGGGTCGGGTTATTTTTCTGCTGAGGTCCTGCCACCCTCTGAGACCTTCTACTCTGGCATATAAACTGACAGGTTCCAGTCAAACCTCTGTGGCAAGCAGCTGCTTGAGGGGGTATTTATTATTATTTTATTTATTTAGATAAAATAACGATAGAAATGGGTTGCAAAGCTAGTAAGATTTGTAGGTAACAGAACATAATAAATAGATAACGAATATCTGTCAAATTGACAGCTAGCAGCCGTTTTGACATTTGCCTTTCTTTAACTTGTTATTGTATTGTCTCCACTTCAACGTATATGAATTTGGTAAAAATAGAGCAATAAATAACGCAAAAGTAGGCAAATGGAAATATTTACTAAGCAACTCTCTCTCTACCACACACAGAACGCAAAAGTAGCCCAATGTTACCTAAATAACTCTCTATCTGTCACACAGAGGCACACGTTCCGCACCTGAGATATACCCAGTCCATGCAAATGCTACTTTTAATTAGAGTCCCTATTGTCATAACATAATCATTTTCAATGATAATAAGTAACTATAATTGCTGTAAAAAACAATAATTCTCTTACTTGATCTAATTTTTAAACACAAAAACTGAATTAGTATAAATGCACAAATATTATACTTATACAGATATATATCTGATTTACTGATTTAAATACAGCACAGCCACTTGCCACTTCTCATGACAAACTAACATTAAAATCAAATATTGTCAATAATTGTAAGCTCAAAGCAGAACTATCAACACGTAACACGTGCAATTGTCTTTTGTGATAATTGCCGCCTCAGCTTTTAGGAGCGGCCGCGCTAAATATTGCAAACAAAAATAATAGCTTCGCGCTGTCAGATCAAAAGTCTTTCGGCGAGCGCTCGCCAACGATGCATCTGCACCAGAAACCGAGATCAAAGGGTACCGAAAGCGCTTAGGCAGAGGCGTACGATAAATCATAAATCGTATACATCAATATCAAAATAACATAGACCAATATAGAAAAACGTTGCGTAAAGATTTTTAATTATTGACTGGTTCAAATTGTATTTTGATTTCGCTGTTTATGCCGCCCCCTTACGGTGCCGCCTAATGCGGCCGCCTCTCTGTATCATAACTCGGCACGGCCCTGGTTCAAATCCATTTTTAAGATTTATTTTTTCAAGGTTCGCTTGCGCCCTTTCAAAACTTGGAATTTGATGAGTCTTGGAACAATCTGATAGGAGGTTAAAGATGGATAAGACAGAGTGCAGCAGGTAATGCTGTGTCACTTAAAAAAGTCACGATGTATAGATATACATATACTCCACTACAAAAAGTTTAGAGAATTTCAATGTTATGTCAATGTGAATCACGTATTCTTTCTATCATTATGGGGAGGGAGTGGCTCAGTCGGTAGCGCGCCAGGCTCGTAATCTGTAGCTCCCAGGTTCGAGTCCCAGCTGGGTCAGCGTTGAGATTTATCTCCGCAAAATTCTCCGCCCTGCCCACGGTCAGTAGGGGACACCGATGGGCTTGGAAAGGCCGCCGTCCGTCGGATGGGACGTTAAGCCGTGCCCCCGTGGTGCGGGAGAGCCATACCCTGTTCACGTTAAAGAACACGCTGGATGGCCTTGACGGGAGGCTACCATCTGTCTCCCAACAGCTGTTCCAGTGGGTCCCCTCCCCCAACCTTCTTTGAGCCTTCGGGGTCCATGTGACCTGGCCATTTAGCCCATGGTGTGCAAAAAAGTGCCGCTCAGAGGTAAAACAACCCAACTCTATCATTATTATTTAATTTTTCACCTAACTACTATGGTAAAGTTAGGACTAAGCCCTTCTACACCATGTTCGTTTAAATACATTACAAATAATGATAAATAGTAGCAAACTTTAGAAAATATTGAGCATTTCATGCATAAAATGACGTAGAAAATATACAATGGATTGTCAAAGTTAAATTTAGTTAGGTAACTTAAATGAATGTAGCATTTATAATCTTTAATTTAAAATGTAGAACATATTTAAAGTTTTAAATTGTTATTAAGCTAAATAAATGCACTTAAAGCTTTGAATTCAGGTAAATATAACGACACATTTCAACGTGAGCTGAACGTCTGTCTGGGGTTGTTACATCTGCAGAACTGTTGCCATTGCCATATCACAATGACCCAAAGGACTCAGATCTGGATAGGCGATCCACTGGAAAGCTTTTGGAAGACACAGAACTGTACTGTGAAGGTAATCTAGTTTGTTCTTTAACGTACCCATGATGTGGATCTCCTGCACATGGGACAACGGCTTAACGTCCTATCCGATGGTTGGCGATCAGTCTAAACGCATCGGTGTCACATGCATCACCGAGAGCAGGGTGGGGATTAGCAGAGACAAACCTCAACTCTGGCATAGTTGGGATCAGAACCTGGGAACATTAGATAACGAGTCTGTCGTCCTACCGACTGGCAGCTCTCTGGGTTGGGTTGGGTTGTTTTACCTCTGAGCGGCGCTTTTTTTTGCACACCATGGGCTAAATGGCCAGGTCACATGGACCCCGAAGGCTCAGAGAAGGTTGGGGGAGGGGACCCACTGGAACAGCTGTTGGGAGACAGATGGTAGCCTCCCGTCAAGGGCCATCCAGCGTGTTCTTTAACGTGCACAGGGTATGGCTCTCCCGCACACGGGACCATGGCTTAACGTCCCATCCGACGGGCGGCGGCCTTTCCAAGCCCATCGGTGTCCCCTACTGACCGTGGGCAGGGCGGGGAATTTTGCGGAGATAAATCTCAACGCTGACCAGCTGGGACTCGAACCTGGGAACTACAGATTACGAGCCTAACGCGCTACCGACTGAGCCACCCCCGCCCCAAAATTGTCATTAACCTGGTGGGATCTGAACCCACAACCTCCTGATAACATGTGTGGTGCTCTGACCACTGAGCAAACCGCCTCCGCAGGGTGGGGACAAACCTCAACTCTGGCATAGTTGGGATCAGAACCTGGGAACATTAGATAACGAGTCTGTCGTCCTACCGACTGGCAGCTGTCTGGTAAAGTAATTTCAGAACTTTTTCTCCTTGCAACAAGGTAGATAGCGTATTTTGGTGGCCCAGTACTACCAGTGTACTTTTGTGACCCAGTATATAATATTATGGAACTTTCCCTATACAGTATATAGTATCATATTGTTATTGTTGTGTTACTGTGTGCAATTTCATAACCCAGAAGAGACTCCTATTATATGTTCGCGATCATCCAGATTAGGGGTTCTCAACGTGGGGTACAGTAGCTCAAAAAAGTATCCGAACACTATGGTTGATTACAGAATTCAGAAAAAATATCTGGCAACGATTTTTTTTAGAAATTAGTGATCTGGCAACCTTCGTGTCAGATGACACGAAGGTTGCCAGATCAAATTTATTGACGTGACACGAAGGTTGCCAGATCAGTAACTTCTAAAAAAATCGTTGCGAGATATTTTTTCTGAATTCTGTAATCAACTATAGTGTTCGGATACTTTTTTGAGCGACTGTACGCGGTAAAAATATTTTGGGGTACGCCGTGAGAGCTCAAAAATCGATTACCCAGTCAATTTTTTATAATTTTATATGATTTGTTAAATTGTTTATGTCATTTTTTTATCGATATATATAATTTATGAATACAAAATTTAATGTGTATATATTATATGTTTTATTTTATTCCCATTGTTATACTATAACTATAGTTTTATCTATCCATACAAGGGGTACGCCAGTTACATACACATTTACAGGGAATACGTGAAGCATAAAAGGTTGAGAACCACTGATCTAGATCATGTTTTCTATTTTTATGAATCATAGGGCACTTATTAAATGTAAAATAAATTTGAGGAGGAATGTGTTTGAATATTTTGATACCTCATAAACAAAAACACTATTAATTGTAATCAACTGTAGATATTCTCTTTTGTTAAAATAACTTTAACTTAATCTTTGCCTCCAGTATGAGCCAAATTGATATTGAAATAACGACTGCAAAGTATTGCTCTAGATTTCCATTAACCTCGACTCTGACTGCAAAGTATTGCTCTAGATTTCCCTTAACCCCGACTCTGACTGCAAAGTATTGCTCTAGCTTTCCCTTAACCTCGACTCTCTCTCTCTGTTGTCTTTCCAATGAGTATAAAACTTTAGTCTTAAAGAAATATTTATAAGTATCATGAGATTAGATTTGTTTTCTTACTAATTGGTTACAAAACGCGTATATATATATACAGATCAGCGAAGATAAACTTCATTGTGATCACATGCATTTTTAATAACGCTATAAACGAAACAAATTACAAAAACAGGAAATCATCAGTGTTTAGACAAGAAATATGGATTTATGAATGTAAATGTACAAACTTTGTAAAAAGATTTTATTAGCAATTTTCATATACAGGCAGAGAGTATCATTAAGAATTTATATATTATCTTTGATTAATTTATTCTCAAAGGAAAATTCAACAGAAGTGAGTCCCTTGCTGTTGAGGTTTATCATATAATATAGGTTGGGTTGTTTTATCTCTGAGAGCCACTTTTTTGCACACCATGGGCTAAATGGTCAGGTCACATGGACCCCGAAGGCTCAGAGAAGGTTTGAGGAGGTGACCCACTGGAACAGCTGTTGGGAGACAGATGGTAGCCTCCCGTCAAGGCCATCCAGCGTATTCTTTAACGTGCACAGGATATGGCTCTCCCGTACACGGAGCCACGGCTTACCATATAATAGAGTCAGAAATGCTCGCAAAGTACATTACACAATAATGCATTGTTTTAACAATGAACAAGAAAGATTCAAACAGTCTGAAACACATCCAATATACATTGTTACGGATTTTTAGTTGTCTTTGAATATTTGACAACCGAAAGTGAATTTGCAATAAATAAACAGACATATAAATGAACTGATTTAATAACTAAGAAAATTAGTTTATATAAATCATAAACAAATTTCCGTATCGGTCACACTAAACACCAATTGCTATTCACCTGCATTAAATAATTCTGCCGATCACAATTACTAAACTGAAGGATAAATTAATATGAATTAATAATATTTGAGCCGTCCCATGGCCGAGTGGTTAGCGCGCTTGGCTACTGATCTAAGGGACCTGAGTTCGAGCCCCAGGTAAGGCATGGATGTATGTGTCGTTTTCCTGCTGAGGTTCTGCCATTCTCTCAGACCTTCTACTATGGCATATAAACTGACAGGCTCCTGTTAGACCTATGTGGCAAGCAGCTGCTTGAGGGGGTATTTATTTTCAAGCCGTCCCGTGGCCGAGTGGTTAGCGCGCTTGGCTACTGATCTACGGGACCTGGGTTCGAGCCCCGGGTAAGACATGGATGTTCGTGTTGTTTTCTGCTGAGGTTCTGCCATCCTCTCAGATTTTCTGCTGTGGCATATAAACTGACAGGCTCCTGTCAGACCTCTGTGGCAAGCAGCTGCTTGAGGGGGTATTTATTTATTTTTATTTAATAACATTTGAAAACCGATTCATAAATCAATGGAGGAACATTTATCAGATTCCTTACCACTTGTTGTGCATCAGAAATGAAGTAAATGACGTTTTCTACATTTATATAGAGGCAAAGTTAATTTTTATTACGAAATAAAACTTCTTTACTACCATAAATTGGCAATTCTTCTATCACTTCGGCACACACACTGAGGAAT
The DNA here is from genome assembly GCA_038380435.1 of Ryuthela nishihirai. Classification (NCBI taxonomy): domain Eukaryota; kingdom Metazoa; phylum Arthropoda; class Arachnida; order Araneae; family Heptathelidae; genus Ryuthela; species Ryuthela nishihirai. The sequence continues at coordinate 9,190 of JAWZYU010001040.1, read as the reverse complement.
AGCCTTGCCTTTGCACACTAATTTCACTTTTTTTTAACTCTATTCTTCTGCTTTTTAAAATCAATCGTGTTCCAATACATTTATGACGTAATTGCACTGTGTGCGATATCTCGTGTGTCTCGCAGTAAGCGATCACGCCTTCATTGTTGTACAGTCGCTCAAAAAAGTATTCGAACACTATGGTTGATTACAGAATTCAGAAAAAATATCTGGCAACGATTTTTTTTTAGGAATTAGTGATCTGACAACCCTCGTGCCACGTGACACGAAGGTTGCCAGATCACTAATTTCTAAAAACTTCGTTGCCAGATTTTTTTTTCTGAATTCTGAAATCAACATAGTGTTCGGATATTTTTTAATATATATTATGCGTATGAATATATAATGCAATGAATATGGAGCGTGTGCAGTTACCGTTCACAGCAAACTGGAGCGGTTGCGGTTAATGTTCACAGCACATTGGATCGTGTGAGCTCACAAAAACTGGATCGTGTGGGCCCACTCACAGAAATATTGAGCGTGTGCAGTTACCATTCACAGCAAACTGGAGCGTGTGCAGTAACTGCACACGCTCCAGTTTGCTGTGAACGGTAACTGGAGCGTGTACAGTTGCTGTACACGCTCCAGATATTTTTTCTGAATACTGTAATCAACCATAGTGTTCGGATACTTTTTTGAGTGACTGTATCTTCATGGCTGATTGATTGAATGAGTGACAAGGGATCCCACTAATTCTAACTGTAACGCAGAAATGGTAGAACTCTGAAAATTTACGCCTAGGGGATAATAAGTGTCGGAGAGAAATATCCCAAATGTGACCACCGATGATATAATAGAGGTCACGTAGAGGTTAAGCCTTGATTTATAAGTGCCAAACACATGAATATTAATATCTGGGGTATTTCGGGTAATAGATCTTAAAATCATTGCAGAGCTAAAATTGGATAATAGGGGTTGGGTTGTTTTACCTCTGAGCGGCACTTTTTTCCACACCATGGGCTAAATGGCCAGGTCACATGGACCCCGAAGGCTCAGAGAAGGTTGGGGGAGGGGACCCACTGGAGCAGCTGTTGGGAGACAGATGGTAGCCTCCCGTCAAGGCCATCCAGCGTGTTCTTTAACGTGCACAGGGTATGGCTCTCCCACACACGGGGCCACGACTTAACGTCCCATCCGACGGACGGCGGCCTTTCCAAGCCCATCGGTGTCCCCTACTGACCGTGGGCAGGGCGGGGAATTTTGCGGAGATAAAATCTCAACGCTGACCCAGCTGGGACTCGAACCTGGGAACTACAGATTACGAGCCTGGGTCTTCACATGCATCTGCGGAACAAAAACCGTTGCACTTACCTCAACAACACTTTTACTGTCGTTGAAAACACTTCTATGGGCAGCATCTATGCTAAGTTTCAGACCAAGTTCAGATTCTGGAAAGCTTGGTGATACTGCTGTTGGGAAATAACCCCACAACTGTGAATGAACTCATTTTGCAAGGTTTGCACTGTTAAAAAAAGATTTCCCAGCAAGATTCATTTTAATTTTTGGAAGGAACCAAAAATCGCATGGTGCAAGATTTGGTGAATGTGCAGGATGAGGTAGATGTTTGATTTTTTCCTGCTCCAGATAGGCCGTAACTTGCCGGATTTTGTGAGCACTAGCATTGTTACGAAGAAGGAGAACCCTTGACACGCCCGTTGTTGGACGCTGCTCCTTCATCTCCTTAACCATTTTGGGTAAAGCAATGTTGGTGTAGTATTGGAAATTTACAGTCAATTTTTTAGGTAAGGTGTCCACAGTTATCAGTTCTTAGGAAACGGAAATAATAAGAACATTCTCTTCTTTGAGCGAAAGTTTTGTCAGAGGATTTGAGGAAGCGGTTCATCATCCACAACCCAAACATAACTGTCGATCTTTCTGGGAGTTGTATATTAATAAAACCACAACACCTGTGACTACGCCAGATAATCTTGTGGGGCCACTAGTTCAAACACTGCCAGCATTTCCTTGCAGAGGTCACCCTATTTTCCTATTCTGTCCGTTTGTGGAATATTCATTTGGCACAGATCTTTCAGAACTTTAAACGTTGATGAATAATTGCTTCCACGCTGTTAATCGATAAACGGACATCTAAACGCATTACCTGAATGGTGATGTGTGGGTTTTCCGTAGAGTTTATGAACAGCAGCGGTGGTTTTCTCGTTCACGACCTCCTCGGTCTTCCTGCACAAGGGAGGTTTCGAAGCGTTGCCGCCCGTCTCTGAATTTTCGCATCCATCCCGTTGGGTTGCGTTGTTTTACCTCTGAGCGGCACTTTTTTCCACACCATGGGCTAAATGGCCAGGTCACATGAACCCCGAAGGCTCAGAGAAGGTTGAGGGAGGGGACCCACTGGAACAGCTGTTGGGAGACAGATGGTAGCCTCCCGTCAAGGCCATCCAGCGTGTTCTTTAACGTGCACAGGGTATGGCTCTTCCGCACACGGGGCACACGGCTTAACGTCCCATCCGACGGACGGCGGCCTTTCCAAGCCCATCGGTGTCCCCTACTGACCGTGGGCAGGGCGGGGAATTTTGCGGAGATAAATCTCAACGCTGACCCAGCTGGGACTCGAACCTGGAAACTACAGATTACGAGCCTGGCGCGCTACCGACTGAGCTACCCCGCCCCCATCCATCCCGTAACAGTTCCATATGAACAGGCAGACCCCCATATACTTGTGATAAATCGGCACAAATTCTTTTCGTGTCTTCCCCAAGCTGCATCCTTGTGAAAATGTAAAATCTTCCCCAGTCTTTAGCAGTCTCCATAGCAACAAGGCACAGATTTCGCGGAGAGAACTTTACGTACAGCCAGCAAAGAGAGAAATGATGATACGGCCTTTGTTTTTAATATGTAAAACAAGTTTAACAAACAAGTCTAGCTCGTAAACCTCGGAGGAACAAGTGCAAATCTACAGACACACGTTGGGTTGGGTTGGGTTGTTTTACCTCTGAGCGGCACTTTTTTGCACACCATGGGCTAAATGGCCAGGTCACATGGACCCCGAAGGCTCAGAGAAGGTTGGGGGAGGGGACCCACTTGAACAGCTGTTGGGAGACAGATGGTAGCCTCCCGTCAAGACCATCCAGCGTGTTCTTTAACGTGGAAGGGTTATGGCTCTCCCGCACACGGGGCCACGGCTTAACGTCCCATCCGACGGACGACGTCCTTTCCAAGCCCATCGGTGTTCCCTACTGACCGTGGGCAGGGCGGGGAGTTTTGCGGAGACAAACACACGTCAAGAACCTTTTAAATGCACTCACTCCGAAGAAAAATGACCGAGTTACAGCCACATTTTTCTCATCATCTGCAGATACACATATGCGACAGTCGCACTCATAAATCTCAAATATTCCGTAGTCATGTATATGGAGACCACGTCTTGTTTGCGCCGATTATCCTCCTTTAATTGAATTCGCTCAGATCGCCGTGTTTGCCTATCATAACAACAGTCGCCGATACAGCAGGTAGAGTCCATGTATCTCACCTATTTTATAACCTTCAACGGGTTTCGGCTGAGTTATTATTTATTTTAGCGGCGGAGTAAGGCATTATAGCGGCGGCGTAAGGCATTATAGCGGCGGAGTAAGGCATTATAGCGGCGGAGTAAGGCAGGTTTGTGTGTGGGTGCAGTGTGTGATAATAATAAATTGCGTTTTCAGTGTATATTCTTTTGAAAAATGGTTATCTACAACAATGTCAATTTGTTTCTTGATTCTATGAATTGTTAAAAACCATTTTTGCAAATTGGGTTGTTGGTTTACCTCTGAACAGCACTTTTTTTGCATACAATGAACTAAATGGACAGGTCACAAAGACCCCAAGGGCTCAGAGAAGATTAAAGGGAAGTGACTCACTGGACACCTGCTGGGGGAGAAATGGTAGCCTCTCATCAAGGCCATCCAGTGTGTTTTTTAACATACAGAGAGTATGGCTCTCCTGCACACGCGACCAAGGCTTAACGTCTCATCCGATGACGGCGGCCTTTCCAAGCCCATCGGTGTTCCCTACTGACCGAGGACAGAGGGGGGGGGGGGGGTTGCGGAAATAAATCACAATGAGTTTATGCGCTGGCTACTGAGAAACCCCCTGAAAATTGGATGTAGTATGTTAGTTTATTAATTTTTTCACCCTTAATTTCGGTTTTAATATTTTTTTCCTATGGAGAGGGAAAACCACTCCCCTTCTTAGATCGTTTCCTATCACAATGAATTTAAAACTCTATGTAGAACCTCAGAAGTCATTGTAGGGGACTTTGCGAGTCAATAATTTTTAGTGACTACTATTATACAGTTTGCCAATTCCTATGAAAAAATATTTAGCAATATCTTTTCATAGGAATTGGATGTATTGCAGATCTGAATTTAGTCGGAATTTATGGGATACTAGAATATGGATCAGACCTAGATAGCATATTTCCCATTTATAGCACACTTAACACACGTATTTATTTATACGTGTGTTAAGTTGCATTTATATAAATAAAACTTTTGGATTTCAAAGAGTAAATTAGTTTCTCATCTCCGAGGTATTCTTCAATCAAAGATGCGGTATATTCCTATGCAATTCACTTTAAGTTTCTGCTATATTCATAATTAGATTAAATTCGACGTTTACTTGACTTTCCAGCAATTGATTATTAAGCTGTTATGCTTATGTAGCTATAAAATGTGCATAATAAACAGTTTGAAAGTTTGAGATTTCTCGCTCGTTTACATCCGAGTCATCAGAGAGGTAGACTGAAATAGGATTCCTATTTCCCCTGGAATGGTAGATCGGATCTCCAGTTGTTATAATGAGAGTTATGATAGCGATTATCTCTAGGAATCAAGTTAAACATTTCAAGCAGATGTATATCAAGAAATATCGAAAATTTATGACCTTTTCACCTAGGAATAAAGATAGGATCTCTGCTCTGTTATGCTTTTTTGATATGAACAATAAATTATAAATCATTCCTTGACAATTGTTTTTGGATATCAAGCCATTTATTCAATTGCTAATTTGAATACAATCCATATTTGACTTTGGAGGAATGAATGGATATTTAATCTTTGTTTTCAGAAATCCACACTGTTCATCAAAAGATAAGAATAGATCACCAAAATGTGAATTAGAAAAATAATCGGTAGAGATATATACAAGATTTTTAACGTACCTAGGAAATATATTGTATAGTTTGGAAACAGCAACATGTAAATCGCGTATAACGTCACGAAATATGTAAAGCAAGTAGCCTATAAAAGGAGTACTTTCGTAGAGTTTGATCATTTGAAATTTAAAAGCTATATTGTCAGCCTGAAATACTAGATGATTACCTCATGGTGCCGCAAAGAAAACCTTTGACGACTCAAAACGTTGAAATGTTGGAGGTTGGTGAAACGATTGCAGATGTGGCCATATTCTTTGGTGTCTAACAGTTTGTTATCTCAAGACTATGACAGGCATCCTCCCAAACAACCCAATGGGGCGGGGTGGCTCAGTCGGTAGCGCGCCAGGCTCGTAATCTGTAGTTCCCAGGTTCGAGTCCCAGCTGGGTCAGCGTCGAGATTTATCTCTGCAAAATTCCCCGCCCTGCCCACGGTCAGTAGGGAACACCGATGGGCTTGGAAAGGCAGCCGTCCGTCTGATGGAACGTTAAGCCGTGGCCCCGTGTGCGGGAGAGCCATACCCTGTGCACGTTAAAGAACACGCTGGATGGCCTTGACGGGAGGCTACCATCTGTCTCCCAACAGCTGTTCAGTGGGTTCCCTCCCCCAACCTTCTCTGAGCCTTCGGGGTCCATGTGACCTGGCCATTTAGCCCATGGTGTGCAAAAAAGTGCCGCTCAGAGGTAAAACAACCCAACCCAAACAACCCAAAGAGTAAAGGACTTCCTACGGTTACAACCCTTGAAGATGATCACTATATTGGATAACAGAAGCATCTCTACGTCATATATCTGACCAGAAGGCTTCATAAGATCATTCTCTCTGCCCATAGACCCCTCTGTTCTTTTAACTTCTAAACACAGAAAGATTAGTTTGAATTGGCATCACTATCATGTAGAGTGCATTCGAGAATTGGAGTCATGTCCTTGTCCTCTCTAAACCCTCCAGATCATCAGAACTACATTTATTGTTTAGAGGACTTATTATCTTCTCATTCTTTGGAATATCTTACTGAGGGCATGAATTGTTGTTATCAGGCCTGCATTAGTGCTACTCGTCGAACATCTATTGACTCTGCTTTTTCAATTCAAAATCATCACCCCCATTCTCTATTTCGTGTTATAGAGTTTTTCTTTTTTTTTACAGTATATGTAAATCATTTGAATCTAAATGTTCTTGAATTATCACAGCATCATTTTTGCATCTTGCTGCGGAATTCGATTGATTTTTGTCTAAAGTATGAATATAAGAGAATTCTAATTCAATTAACTTGTGTTTCAATGAGATATAGAGTACGAGCACAATTCCCATAGCATTCAAGTAATTGGTTACAATTTATAAAATGTAAACATATAAAGAAAAAATATTTAAAAAAAACCCAAAATATTTTAAAGTTTTTTACTGAAAATATATAAAATAATAATCATGAAATCTCAGGAACTTGCTACTTAACCATCTTAACTTCCTGGCAGTGGTGTTCATTCGAGAAAGAAAATAATCCAGATTACTGTTTGTTTTTGTTCTTGGTTTGTTTATAGCGCTCAAACAGTGCGATAATTCATCTTCATGATCTTCCAAGTAAGCCATGAACTGATTATGCAAAGTAAGTGGCTCTTTAATAATTTTCATAGTCTACACTTTCATAGGACTTTCCCCTTAAGACGGGTTGTACTTTGCAGTTTACAGATTCGAGTTCCGACTGAGCCTGCGTAGAGATCTAACATCTCTAACCCTCGTTCTGTCCTCAGTCAGAAAGGGACCATCGATGGGCTTGCAAAACCTCGCCTTTCGTTTTATAGGACATAAAGACGTAGTCCCATGTGAGGGAGAGCTATATCCTGTGCACGTTAAATAACATGTAAGATGGCTTTGAAGAGAGGCGTCCATCTCTCTTCTAACAGATGTCCAGTAGATTCCTTTCTTCCATCCTTCTCTGAGCATTTGGGGTTCTTGTGACCTGGCCGTGAAACTCAATGTGTGCAAAAGGTGCAGTTCAGAGGCAAAATAAGACAATCTAACCCCCTCAAGACAGTAGGGCAATATAAATCACTTCGCTAGCTAGGTGTCATTTAGGCTGTGTATAGAAAGTCTTCGGATAAAAAATTTTAGTTTTTGATAGTTTGATGGAGAAAACGATCATTTTTATAATTGGGTTACGGTGAATTCCTCATTAACTGGGGCTATATGCATTCTGAAAGCGTTATGAGAAAATTCTTTTTTTCACTCGTTAATGAAAGAATCGAGGGAATAGAAATATTATTTTTATTTATCAGATTAAAAACAATGTTCAGTTTTTCAGGTATGAAAATTATTTTACAAACTGTATTCACAAATTCCACGGAAACCTAAACATTGTACATTATAACAGTGCTTCCACACTTTTTGAGCCCATGGCACACCTATGAGAATACAAAACTGCGGCGGTACCCTTCTGAGAATCCAAAACTGTCTCGAGACACTTTTGAGAATTCAAAATTGTCGCCGCACACATTTGAAAATCCAAAACTCTTCCGGCACACTTCTGAGAATCCAAAACTCTCCCAGCACACTTCTGAGAATCCAAAACTGTCGCGGCACCCTTCTGAGAATCCAAAACTGTCTCGAGACACTTTTGAGAATTCAAAATTGTTGCCGCACACATTTGAAAATCCAAAGCTTTTCCGGCACACTTCTGAGAATCCAAAACTCTTCCAGCACACTTCTGAGAATCCAAAACTGTCGCGGCACCCTTCTGAGAATCCAAAACTGTCTCGAGACACTTTTCAGAATTCAAAATTGTTGTCGCACACATTTGAAAATCAAAACTCTCCTGGCACACTTTTTAGAATCCAAAACTCTTCCAGCACACTTCTGAGAATCCAAAACTGTCGCGGCACCCTTCTGAGAATCCAAAACTGTTTCGAGACAGTTTTGAGAATTCAAAACTGTTGTCGCATACATTTGAAAATCAAAGCTCTCCCGGCACACTTCTGAGAATCCAAAACTCTTCATGCACACTTCTGAGAATCCAAAACTCTTCATGCACACTTCTGAGAATCCAAAACTGTCGCGGCACCCTTCTCTGAAAATTCAAAATTTTACCGGAACACTTCTGACAATCCAAAACTCTTGCGGCACACTTTTGACGATCCAAAATTATCACTACACACTTTTGGAAATAAAATTGTTATGGCACACTTTTGTGAATTCAAAATATTTTCGCCACTCTTTTGAGAATACGGAAATTTCAGGCATACCAAGAAAAAAAAATGCATAGCTATTTGGGAACGTATTTCCCACGGCCTAATTAAGGGCAAAAGGCTGTAATATATCAAAGAAAATATTCTGAGTTTAAGAGTCTGTTTTGCTACTGAAAGTTAACTATTCCTTCTGTCGACGTAGAAGCGAAAACAGAAATATTTTCTCCTCTTATCGTTAGAAAATTGGGAAGATTTTGAATGGGAAAATGACGAATTTGAATGACAAAAATGGCGACTTTGAGTGAGAAGCACTGTAATATAAATATTTGCTAAAAATATTTATGAAACATATCTTTCTAAAGTTGGAAAACACTGCACTGCAACAACGAGTACAGTCGCTCAAAAAAATATCCGAACACTATGGTCGAATACAGAATTCAGAAAAAATATCTGGCAACGATTCTTTTAGAAATTAGTGATCTGGCAACCTTCGTGTCAAGTGACACGTAGGTTGCCAGATCACTAATTTCTAAAAAAATCGTTGCCAGAATTTTTTTTTTTTTTTTTTGAATTCTGTAATCGACCCTAGTGTTCGGATATTTTTTTGAGCGACTGTACGAAAAGGCAAATTATCCAGAAAATATTTATTATATGTTACATCTCCAACTTATTTAAAGAGAAAGAATACTTTTCAGATTCTCGCTTTTGTTTTCCGAGCTCCCTAGATCACGAATTACAAGAAAAGTATGACTTGAGACAACTCAATTCCGATACCAAGACAGATCATTTTCAAGCTGTACAACTTCTTACAGTAAAAGACAT